>PQWD01001467.1:0-51777 GCA_019425675.1 Leucinodes orbonalis | reverse complement strand
AAATTTGGTACGTTTTCTGCGGGAGAATATTTTATACCGCAAGTAACACCGCGGCGGCACAACTAGTACACACATATAGCTGGTGGATCGGAAGTACAAACAAAACTCGAGCGGACCGACTCATCAATTAATACGAAAAGCTTGCTCTCACCTAGTGCAAAACTAGATACGAACTTGGTTAATTTGTTTGAAAACGTGACCTTTTCAAAGTTGACACACACATTTACTTAGACTAACCTTAAAGTTAATAGGTCTTGAGGTGTCTATTTTATACAAAATGGCCAATGTGAAAATCAAAATCCATGTATTCCAACTAGGATTACAAAAGCACTTATCATAATATTCATTATGTGTGCATGAACATGTCTGTCTGGGAGCTAGTGTTGGAATGTTGCGGAGCAGGGAACGAGTGAAACACAGGACGGCTGTCAACGCACTGTCCTTTATTCATAAACAATTAAACAAGGTGCGAGGGCGTTGCCGCCATCCTTGTCTATAGATTACACTTATAATAGGTATTACCCACTTAACAGTATAATGTATTTATTTACAAAAAAGTAAATAAATATGTATATCCGTTGTGTAGTACTCGAATCCATAGCTAGTTGGCGCGTGTGTATCAGTGGGTATTTATAAATAACACAAATAAGATATCTGTTAATAAATAAATTTATGTTTGCGCAGTTACATTTGTTACTTTAAAAGTTTCCCAACTCCGCCATTGTATCCCCATACCGGAGATCCTGCGACGCGCACAAATTGACGTGCTATAGTTTATTCAGGCAAAGTTGTACTGTGTATAATGTAATTATACCCCCACGCCCTCATTGGGGACACGAATGGAGTGACAGCACGTCACTGCTGTCATGGCGGCGCAAACTTCACGGGAAACGTATGGAATGTTTACCATCAAGTTAGAGCAACACAGATAATTTCCCTTTAAAAAGTAAAAAATAATAAAAGAAACTTAATGTTAAAGTACCTAAGAATCTATTAATAATTCTAAAAAAACGTCGCGTTGGGGGACCGCTCCTAATCATTTCTTTCTTATCTACGATATTTTTCATATCAAGTTCAGTCCCCCAACGCGACGTTTTTTTTAGAATTATTAATAGATTCTTAGGTACTTTAACATTAAGTTTCTTTATTATTTTTTTACTTTTTAAAGGGAAATTACTTAAGTTCTTGTGTCGGGGTTTTTAAATTTTTAATTTAATTTTTATTTCATACTTTTTATAGGTAGGTTAGGTTAAGTTAGATTTTAGTATATAGACAGACACGTCAAACTTATAACACCCCTCTTTAAGCGTCGGGGGTTGAAAAATAGAATTTTACCTGAGAAGAAAACTTAAGATAATACAGATATGCTATGGTATAGTCATGTTATGCGAGTACCTGTCATGAATCTAGATATTTTTTTATATTATCTGTAATTTACATATTGTTACAGTGATGTTGGTATTTCAAATCAAATTCACTAAATATGCTTCAGAGCGTCGGTGGCTCAATGGTATGGACTGTCGCCCTCCTACTTGCCTGAGGTTCAAATCCCGCCACGTACCAATGTGTTTTGCAATTTTTGAAAATATATGTACGTTATCCTACGGTGAAGGAAAATATCGTGAGGAATCCTGCGCATGCCTGCGAAGTAATTCAAAGGTTGTGCGTGAAGTCGTCCAATCCGCACTGGGCCCGCGATGACGACTAAGGCCTATACACCCTACACGGGCAGGCTCGTGTCCCTCGGTGGGATCGTTTAATGAGCTGAAGATGATGAAAACTGCTTTCATTACCACATAGAAAGAGCCAATTAAGGCTCTTACGGTAGCGTGAAGGTAGGGATGGGGATAATTTTACTCTAGTCGACTGTCACCAAACGGCTTGCCTTCACAGAACAGCGTTGCAATATCGTAAGTACGTAAATTCACGGGTCCTACTCGTACATCTGCCGCAACATGATGACAAACTAATTGAATGTCCGATAAGCAGTCGCATGAGTCACACACGATAAAAACAATCGATGCCAGCTACCCGATATTCGACGATCGTTATTATGGATTTCAAATGAAATATAATTTCGAATTTTCAAAATTATATGTACGTTTAACCAACTCTCTACGGTGATGGCAAACATCGTGAGGAAACCTGCACGCACCTACGAAGAGGTTCTAAGGTTATGCGCGAAGTCGGCCAATCCGCACTGCGCCCGCGTGGACGACTAGGGCCTATACACTTTAAGGATAGGCTCGAGCCCCTCGGTGGGGACGTACAATGAGCTGCTGTGATGATAATATGGATTTAGCGAATCGAACTGGCGAGTTTTGGAGACGGCGACGTCTTGATAAGAGTAGCGACTTGCATCTTTGAGCCTGATGGATGGACGACTTAAAAAAATACGCTGGGTTGGTTAAATGATGAAAGCGGAGGATCGGAATATCTTGTAAAATATGAAGATTACATAATTATCACAGATTTCCCAATACAGGAGATAGGGCAAGCCGCGTTTTTAAGTGCGACAAATGTAAGCTCAACGAGCATACACTGGCTGCCAGTTTACGCTCTGTGAGACGAGTCAGGACGCACGAATATTAGAAGAAATTACCGTTTTTTCCCAAAATGCCATTCTGTGCAATTGTAACATGCCATCATCGCAAGGAATCAGTAAATTTTTCTAAGAAATATAATCACTTTTCACAGGTAAGAACCGAAAAGAAATTGCGACACTGGGACTACCTATAATCTTGGCGGCTTGTCCAGTCTAATTGTATATTCGGATGTCTGTGATAATTATCCTTAGCAGGACTGCGATTCAACCTAGGAGGAAGAGAAATCAGGATTGTTCACCGCTGGACCTATGTCCTTGTAGCTTCTCAAAATAACACAAAAAATCTATTTAATTGCCTTACTTTTTACTCAAATTTTCTGGTAAATTTCACCTGACTTTTAAAAGAAACCGTGTATGATTTGACTTACGTGGGTACCTAAGTAATTCAGAGAACTTTCTTGCCACACCCAGTAGAACTGTAATTCATATTAAATGACAACCAGTAAAATTATTACAAATTAGCAACTATACTGTGATAAATCTTTAGTTGTTACCAGGAAAGTATGAAATAACTGGAGAACAAATGAAAACACAACAAGACGTTATTGAGTTGTGGTCGGATAAACAGTTGGATGAGCCAGCCGTCTGGTGCGAACTAATGAAACGGATCGTTCGTTTGCATATCTCAGCGACCGGCTCACGAGTACATCGCCAGAATAAGTTGGTTGGTAAGCAAGTTAGTTACAGACATTGGGTAAGCAAACTCAACTCACTTTGTTCCAATGAAATAATTTTTATCAATATATTAGTCAATCGTATAAGAAATATCACTTTAAAAACTGCACTGGCTCGGAGACCTTTTTCGACAATGATGTAAAAAAGTATAGATTTGTGATATGCTCACAAAACAATTGAAAAAAGTGTTTCGAACGCAGTGACAGCACACATACACATATTTCGAATGAGCGTACATTTACCTAAACAAAAGAATACAAACTGTACTCTCTTCGGCGGTTCGTTTTTGAGGCACGGGTGGCGTATCTACCTTTATATATACAGAATATCATTATTTTCCTAGAACATAGGGGGTATTGTTTATAATAGCAGGTCGCTTATAGTTTTCCAATCTGTTGAGTAAATTTGCGAATAAAGTAGGATCATCTAATATGTTTGGCGATTTTCCGGGTTATCTGGATGCACAGTGTATGCACTGCCTATTTGCATATATGGAGTGCACGCCACTGCTGGTCAGCCGTTAAATATATTTCAAAATCCGTCCCATCCTACTAAATGCGTTATTAAAATGCATTAAATCAACATTGCAAGTATGTAACCAACGAACACAATCGCAGGGTTGCATCCAGGTACGCGGGGAATGCGCCGAGCCCGCGGCTACCAGCCAATGCAAGTGCCGCTGCACTCTGCATTCATGCATACTAGTGCATGTCCACCGCAAACGCCCACGCACCGCAACCATCACTCCAATGTCTACATTATGCAACCACTCACGATTATCATTCTAACTTCAAAGGTTCAAAAATCTTCAAAATTCGTGAGTATGTTTGTTACACCTACATGTTCAAACGGCTGTAGCGATTTTAATAAAATCTGGTACAAAATTAACTGACATCTGCCTACATTTACTGACTACCTTTACTTGTACAATTTCATTTTTATTCAAGAACCACGGTGTTTTGTTTGCAAAATCAACTATTTGTTTGAGTATCAAACAAATAGTTTATTGAAAGAGTTTTTTGAATAGGTGCTCAAACATATACGCAACTACTTTTACACGGTTTACACAAACGCCCTCACACACACATCCACCACATAACACACAACAAACGCACGCACAATCACATTCACACAACACACATTCCTTAGTATTTTTTTGTTTGTTAATATCCCAAATTAATTTTTATATTATTATCTTTTATCATACTTTTGTTTTTTTTTTTGAGATATATATATGACTAAATGTTAAAATTATTAGCCCTCTGACTATTTCTCGTTTAACACCTAAAGAGAAAAAGGGAGTGGGTGTAAATCAAGCGCTGTCTGAGATTCCTGGTCGCAGATGAGCATACGCTGAGCTGCTTCCTGTTGTTGTTCTTGGTTACTGCATTATTTGTACAAAAATGTGATATGTATATTTTTGTGACAACAATAACCATTTTATTATTATTATTTGTAGTCTCTGTTAGGAGTTCACGGTTCATAGACCGGTCCTTTGAAGCTTGCGTGGGGACATTGGTCCAACACGTAGAGGCTTTGTGAGACAGAATAATGAGTTGTGATGTGTACACCGAGCGGCCGCTCGCTCTGCCTGCACTATGGAAGTACACACAGAGCGAGCACCCGCTTGGTGCAAGGACTATTGCAAATATGGAAAGAAAAAATAAATTAGGGCTATGGATAGGGTAATTGCTGGTCTAGTTTCTGGGCTATTGATTGAGAACAGCGGGGCGCCTGCCAAATCAAATGTCTCAATCTTGAAAATTAAGGCAGACGGTGACTTGCCACCCGCTAGATGGGCATCCACTATGCGGCGCAATGCCTGGGACGCAACACCGGCGCAGGCGGCTAGGGGTGTCGAGAGGTGTACACCGCTTTCTGCGCAGACAAACTGCACCAACTCGCGACTTATGCATCTTTCACTTCCACCCTCAAGCATGTAGCTCTTGCAACCCACCTCTGGACAGCCAATGAAGGCAAGCCAGAGGTGAGAGTCCCGACCTTGGTGGGCACTCCGGAGCCGGAGACGGTCAGTGTGCACTCTCGGGGGCCGGGTCGTGGTGTCGCTACGCACCAACAGCTCGCCACAAGCTGCCCTGCGGTGACTGACTGCACTGGTGAAACTCACCAGCGGGCGATGGGGTCGTCACGTCCTACGCGCTTATTTTATTATTATTATCAATTTTACGTTCAAACCTGATATACGAGTAGCAAAGAGTAAAACCCATAACTTACAGCGGGCATTGGAGCGGCGAGGCGCATTCAATGCGCTTACAATGCACCAGTTAATTGCATTGTCCCTGCATCCCCCGGGCTCTCGGCTCGTTATCAAGCGCTTGCACCTCCACATGTCGATAGCTTTCAGAATATATAATGCAGTGATGATATCTATTCAATATGCTGACGTTCAGTGTTATCCTTAGTCCAGTAAATATGATCCTAAATGTGTTTATAATCCATAGCAATAAAAAACCTCTCTTGTCATAGAATAAGATTTTGTACCATACGAGAGGTTTTTTTTTTTCAAGAATCTCAATGTACAAGTTTTATTTTATAATGTACCGTAAAACTTAGTATTACTTTATGCTTAAAACGATTGTATTAAAACACTAAACAGTAAATTCTGCATTCGAAAATAACGCAATGAAATACAATGATGTTACATTTTCAACAAATGACTACGTGCTATCTGCTACGAATTACGTAGCGGTTTCGTAGCAGCTACGGATTTCAATAGGCGTTACGGTTTTGCGATGCGTCCAGAATGCATTCGTTAGTATGCGGCAATAACAAAAACATTAAACTCATTTTTAGTCTGCGTTGCATAATTCAAAGCCGCGTTTTTATACTAGACATTTCATAAAATTTCACTGGTATAATCTTTCAGTAAGCATTAATTCAGTAGACCCATAATTACACTACTATTATATTTCAAGGATTGACAATTATTGAACTAAGTTTCCACCATAGTGCCAGATATCTACCCCGTGAAACAAGATTGTTAAGCATTTCTGTGTTTGATACGTCACATTTATCTACCTAAAAGGCGAAGTTAAATTGTTGTAATACTGTTTAAAGAGATGGCTTTATAATATTAACAATGAAATAAGCCTTTGAGATGAGATGATGCTTCCACGGCTTGTTAGAGGCTATATAGATCTTAAACCCCAATTCCGGCCGCTGAGAGGATTGACATTGTTTTAAATTTACCTTTACAAAATATGGTGCAATTCCCTGCCTCATTACGTAGGTAGACTATTACAGAAACCAGCGCGGCCTGCAGGTAAATTGTTTTACAAATCGCATTAAATAATAATAATTAGAGCGTCGGTGGCTCAATGGTGTGGACTGTCGCCTTCCTACCGGGAGGGCTGAGGTTCAAATCCCGACACGTAGCAATGTGTTTTCGAATTTTCTAAAATATATGTACGTTATCCGATGCTCTTACGGTGAAGGAAAACATCGTGAGGAAACCTTCATGCACGCCTGCGAAGAGATTCAAAGGTTGTGTGTGAAGTCGTCCAATCCGCACTGGGCCCGCGTAGACGACTATGGCCTAATAACCCTATACGGGTAGGCTCGTGCCCCTCGGTAGGGACGTTTAATGAGCTGATGACGATGATGATGATGAATAATAATTAAACGATCCTTTTTCTCTCTTCAACCTATCGCAGTCTGCTTTTCTTATCCAACTGCGATCTTTCGCAAAGTAATCCTTGACATAACAATAAACCTATGTCTCAAATCTAATTACCTTATATAGTCTGAGAGTTAATGGTATATCGCCCAAAGCATTGTTTATTTCGTGTAATGAACGAGATTTTATAACTTTTTTAGGTAAAAAGTGAACGCAGTTTCTTGAAGTGCCAAAAGAAATTGTCGAATTTTGTATAAAAATCACTGCGAAATGTTCATTAAAATTTCATCTCTCCTTCAAACACGTTTTCAGAACTACGGCTCTTATTCCAAAACAGTATCCATTGATGTCCGTAGCAGCCCGACTGCGAGCTTCGTAGCAGCCGTAGCACAAAGCGCAGCGGGCATTCATACTAATATTAAGGAAAAGTGAATGAGTGTCTGTTTGTTTGTTTTTCTTTCACGGCAAAACAGAGCTACAAATGGACATGATTTTTGAATGAAGGTATACAAAGGAATGGAGAGTAACCAAAGGCTACTTTTTGTATCCTTCTAACCCCCCACTTCCCTTAAATAGGGATGGAAGTTTGTATAGAGCATTTCACAATTTTTAAAGCGAAGCAAAAAATTGATATGCGGACGACGATTTGTCACAAAAACTAGTTGTTAAATCTGTCTTATACCAATAACAACAGGTTAGAATTTATACGCGACTTTCCGTAGTAATCAAGGTTTTGCCAACCATAAGTATCTGCCTTATTTTTATTGGAAATCTTCCTTCAGAAATAGGAACCATGTTAACCTGAATATAACGCGAGCAAAGCCATAGGCAAAACCTTGTTTCATCTAGTAATTCAGTGCTCGTAGCAGCTTTTTAATTCCCACAATACCCGAGTGGCAGCGGTTTATACATGAGTTTTTAAAACACATCTTGCATTCATTACACAGTTTTTCGCTGCGCCTTTTACTTGAAAATTTAAATTCAGTATAATTTAATTTGCTTTAGCTAGAAACGAAATGTGTTTAGGCTAAATATTACAGCGTATTCTAATGGCTTCAAGTGCTTTTAGATATTACCATTTCAAGATAACATGAATAATAAGTGTCTACGCTATTTGTTTCGTGCTTCAATTTACATTTTTCGTACTAAGTCAACATGTTATATAACTTAAATATATTCAATTTTGAGTGTTGATATTTATACGGAAATAAATTAATGAAAATTGTATCAATAGTACATGAATGACTCATAATGATATATGAAGACAAATTATTTACTCATATACTATTTCAAATAAAATCGCCCAAAACCTTTGACCTTTTAGATAAATGCATTACCAAATAACATGTATGATTGATTCGATTAAGCTTTCACTTTCACATTGTCGATCTATCACGATACTTTCAATCACTATTATTGCAAATAAAGTTAATGTAACGTTACTGCCCTAATATTTGAGTCTTTCATTAGTTTATTATTTTAATATATTATCGACGACCCGTTTGGTGTTGCGGTTGAGAGGTCAGCCGCAACACCAAGGGTTCCGGGTTCGATCCCCGGGCAGTACAAACATTTGTGTGCATGAACATGTCTGTTTGTAATGGTCTGGGTGCTTTCTATGTATAATATGTATGTATTTACAAAAAAAAAATTATATAAGTATGTTTATCCGTTGTTTAGTACCCATAATACAGGCTTAACGCTTAACTTGGGGCTAGATGGCGCTGTGTGAATGTCAGTAGATATTTATTTATTATTCATTTATTTATTATTATTATTTGAAGTCTTGATTAAGATTTGCAGTCCACAATGGAATGTCACAGACTGCTATAGTAAAACTAATGTAGTGAAGTTTACAGTGATAAAACCAATGGAGGTTATATTATGTATATACCGTCCTCATCATCGTCGGGGTAACTAGCCAGTTCAGTTCACCTACTTAGTTAACTTAAGTTTTGCCAACGTGCATAATGTGTTTGTATACGGTAAGAGAAACATCCTTAGCGCCGAACTAATCGCATAAATAAATAAAAATAATCCGCTTTTAGATAGTATGTTTAGCTCACGATCGTCTTCACCTTGGGTACGTCCCCGTTGTGTCATAAAAACAAAACAACCCATCAGCATATACACGTAATGGAATACAAAAGATGTTCGCGACAAACATAGACCCGCGAGACCGGATCGCCGACGCCTCATAATAGTATTAAATTTCGCTATTTATTCTGTTAGTTTATATATACATACTTGTAAATATGTATATATCTTTGAAAGCTATCGTTTTCCCCATTTCGGGCTTAATATGCACTCCGTTAGACAGATCGATGTCTAACACTTTTCTTGCTTATATTTCCAATATTTTTTGTCAGTTTATATAAAGTATATATATATATATGACCGATATCTCTATATAATCTTCCGTCGATTATTTCTAGCAATTTTTAACATTTTTTCTAAATGTATGTAATGATAAATGATGATGACGTATGCAAACAAGTCACAGGTTTCAATCGATCGTCGTATGTTTGCATTATCCTCTATATATATTTGAAGCTTTTATTTCCCATATTTCAGGTTAGATTTTCCATCCGTTAGGCAGATAGACGTCTAACACTATGCTTTTTAAGAGCTCATCAACTCCATCGGTAATCATTGCTTCCTTCTTTAATAATATTGTACTATACCTTTAAAATGTGGAGTGTTGTCCTACCAACCAGACGAGTACGACTTACCTGTAAAAGAAAACAATATTTCATATAATACAACACCAAATAAATTCAAAGATATATATACGATTGATTCATAACGTATTGCGTAGATCATGGTACTCGAGTTACAGATGTACTGAATAACAATTTAAATGCCTATAAATAAAAGATATCACATATTTTAAGGCTGCAAAAGAGAGTAACTACTATACCTCATAACACCCGTCGACAACCCTAATAAAATCCATTAAACTAAAACGTCAGACCAACTTCAGTGGCATTATCTTACCTGGCGCAAAAACTACTAAAGATAATGTATTATCCAACTCTAGCAACACTGAAATTTAATAAAGAAGTAATAAATCTCCCAGACTGTCCCCGAGTCCCTAGATTCCCGCGGGAACTGTACCGGTACGATCTTAGTCACTAATGAGACCAATTAACACAGCCCACGCACTCATTACGCGAAAGCTCTAAAAGTTCCAGGCAGTATTCGAGAAACCTTTTAACCCAATTAATGTTGCAAGACATTGTGTGACATAAGAGTGTTTACCTATTAATTCTATTAACAAAATCATTGTTTGATCAGCGTGTTAGCCGTATGAAATGGTAAAATTGCGGTTCTTTTTTCATATTACATGTGTTGTTAGCTATCCATAAAGGGAACGGGAACGAGAAGCAGAAACTATATATTATATATATAATTATATATCAATGTCCAGCCTATAAAGTCGCACTGCAGGAAACAGGCCTTACCAAAAGCATGGCTTTATGAAAAATGGCCCGGTGACCAAATACCGATTTTGGGAAATCAAGGAATACCATCATATAAGATTCATAAGATACAAATCCATCTAGCGACGACCAAGATGAGAAAATAATGTGTTACCTCATAACAAAGATAAATAAACCTTGATAAGCGGCCAAGATATAAATAATCACCGCGGGAACATTAAATCATGATTTACAAAGACAAAGTGACTTGGGCGCCATACATAATAAAGCACGCGGCGTATCCTAGCCTGGAGCCGCCATTATAACGAAAGCCTTTCATAATTGAGCTCCACATTGGCGGGAATCAACTTGAATTCATTTCACACCTGATTTCTTTTGAAAGCTTTCGATGCTTTTAATTTATATTGAATCGTCCGTTGCTTTGAGATTTATTTCACATTTTCAAGTCATTCATATTTTTATATTTCCCTGGACAATGCATCTGGTTTTATGTAACATATCAAATTTTGTATTATCAATATAATTTCGAAAAGGGTCTCCAGAGTACTACGGCTTTCGGCATAACAGTTACGCAGGTGAGCGTGCTTATAGAGGATAATGCAAACATACGACGATCGATTGAAACCTGTGACTTGTTTGCAGTCATTACATACGTTTAGAAAAAATATTAAAAATTGCTAGAAATAATCGACGGAAGATTATATAGAGATATCGGTCACACTGCATGTGTTTTTTCTTTATCGAATTGTGTGACAGTTCATGTACCTATTTATAAAACATGTATTTGTATTAAAGCTTCTCTTAGTACCTATCTCAGTGTGTACCTTGTAACACTGAGACTACATTCGTACCTTCGCAGTAATACAGAACAGTTTTTCTCTTTTTTTGCGTAACTCCGAAGTAACTAAATAGTATATTATAAACATATGGATAATGGTGCACATTAACTTTAACCCGTTGACCGCCAGCAATCCAGACACAATGGGAAATCTATTGTTTGTGACGCTTTAAGGCGTTATTGCTTTTAAACCTATACACACAGTAATAATTGTTTAACTCCCTTTTATATGCTGAAACATGTATGGAAGTCTATTTATGGTATGTGAGTATGGTATTTTAGTCTATTTATATAGTGTTATGTTATATTTATGTGTATTTATATTAGTTTCAACCAATTCTTTAAAAAATATATATTATGTACTACAATTAACGATTCGAGTATGATACAATAAATCGTATTCTATTTCCATAGACTACGTAGTGACAGGCTCTCATGGCAAAAGCCATTTAATCTGTGACTTCTTTAACGTGAGCTCATAAAATGTACAGTGCCGATATGGTTAGAGGGAACGACCTCGTTAAATTATTGAGTATATCATGTTCGCCATAACACTTTTTACGGGTTGGATACTGCTTTTCGGGTGATCTTTAGGAAGTGGATTTTATGAACAGATAGCAATTTAACGAACCCTTTATAGATTCACCACGTAGCTAAAGGAATTCAAGATAGCCGCAGATATTGCACGAAGCCGTCCCATCAAATCCTTTTTTACATCGGCCAACCAGGCAGATGGTGAAGCGACATCCATTTTTTATAAGTGCACAGGACGGTCTGGACGTTCACCTGATGGTAAGTGATACGCCAGACCATGACAGAGCGGCATTAAAGGAGACCAACAACTGATAGACAGTTATTATCCTCCATCAATGCAATCCCGAGACAACAGATTAGGTCTCTTATACCCGGTAATTTTACTACTATCATACAGTGCCCTCATCCCGAAACACAAAAGTGCATAACACTCCTGTTTCACGGGATGATATCTGGCACTGCGGTGGTACCTACCTAGACGACTCAGTATCGAGTCTACCGCCTAGTGAATTATTGTGGAAATACCGAATTGTCGTACTAAGCGCTTTGGATCCACATTTACTATTCGCACTGTGAAACTGTTCATTTCCAGCTTATGTATTTCCCGAGGTATTGAATTTGGATTTCTTCAAGTCGAGAGTAAATAGATTTCTTCTAGGTCAGCATGCTTCATCTAGACATCGTCAATGTTTAACACCAGACATGGCGTGGTCTAATGCTGGCCTACTGAATGTAAAAAGCCTTATATAAGTTTATTTGAATGGACCAGTCACATAAGATACCACAGACATCCGAATATACAATTAGACTGGACAAGCCGCCAAGTTTATAGGCAGTCCCAGTGTCGCAATTTCGTTTCGGTTCTTACCTGTGAAAAGTTATTATATTACTTGGTAAATTTACTGATTCATTGCGATGATGGCATGTTACATTGCACAGGATGGCATTTTTGGAAAAAAACGGTAATTTCTTCTTATATTCGTGCGTCTTGACTCGTCTCACAGAGCGTAAACTGGCAGCCAGTGTATGATCGTTGAGCTTACATTTGTCGCACTTTATACGCGGCTTGCCCCATCTCTTGTATTGGGAAATCTGTGTAAGATACATACATAAATCTCCCTCTGCACTTCAAACTATTTGTCCGACAATGATCGCTCCCATGCTGCGCCATAAATTCTAGTTCACCGTTTTTATAGCCTCCAACAGTGGCCTTTCGCAAGTGGTCGGTCCATCGGGCCTAAAGGCGTCCTACGCTACGCTTGCCAACTTGCGGTCTCCATTCGTGAATTCGTCTGACATGCCACATCATCATCAGCTCATTAAACGTCCCCACCGAGGGGCACGAGCCTACCCGTATAGGGTGATAGGCCTTAGTCGTCCACGCGGGCCCAGTGCGGATTGGACGACTTCACACACAACCTTCGAATCTCTTCGCAGGCGTGCATGAAGGTTTCCTCACGATGTTTTCCTTCACCGTAAGAGCGTCGGATAACGTACATATATTTTTCGAAAATTCGAAAATACATTGGTACGTGTCGGGATTCGAACCTCAGCCCTCCTGGTAGGAAGGCGACAGTCCGCACCATTGAGCCACCGACGCTCTGACATACCACACATATACCATATTTTGTTAGTTCCCAATTTATACATAAGTTCACAACTGCTTCGTCTTAATTAACAAGAGAGGTAAAGTTACATTTATCAGAATTATTAATGCACCAAAAACCACATATATTTAAAGTTTTTAATGTTAGTAGTTTATACGAGTAGCATATGGTGCGGTCTTCATATACTGCATTACAGTATAGCGTAAAATATTAGCATCAAGCTGTAATATGGTACTAAACACGGATAAACATACTTATATATTTATAATAAATCATACATATTATACATAGAAAACACACCAATGCAAAGCCATGTTCATCAAGAAATGGTAGTACTACATGAGGATCGAACCCAGAACCCTTGGTGTAAGAGCCGAAGTTTCAACATTACACAAATGGGTCGTTAAACAAAGGAATTGAAACACTACAAGTCACTATTGAGGGAATATTGGACCGCGTCGGCGGGTAACTGCCTACTTCACTAGGTAGGTAAGGTAACAAAATAATTGTCAGGCTAATCCATGCGAAATAAATTTATAAATCGATACGAAAAACAATAAATAAAATTCACATAAACCATGCCACCACATTTCGAACCTCGCAACTTTGTATTAAAGTTTATTTCTACAGCAGTATATCCTGTTGTTTTTAGTCTTCCAAAAAAAAATCGCATGCAAGTCGTGAACAACGCCAACAAAGGCTTTGTTTGCACGCGCGGACGATGGCAGGCATTACCGGTGAGAGCTGGATTTAACCAGTTCGTGGCATTTTTGAATAGAAACCGGACTACGGTTACGGTAGTTCAGTTATGAATACAAAATAATATCATTTACTTTCATTCACAGTAATGTTAATAAAGATGTATACCAATCATCGACAATCGACATTGGACGACGGTTCCGGGTTAGATCCCTGGGCAACACAAATATTTCTGTGCATGAACAAGTCTGTAATGGTCTGGGTGTTTCTATGAATAATATGTATATATTTACAAAAAAAATGTGTATGTTTATCAAATGTTTAGTACCAAAGTAAAGTTGAAGTATTCAATAGCTCAGTCTGCGCCAAGGTGTACAGCGGTCAGAGCGGCCTCCGGCTGTAGACTACCTTACTTACAATGGACTTGTAATAACATCGCTCATAAATGGATAATGTTTATATAACCTAATGAGCTTGCTGTGGACATGGAAACCGTAAGAGGATGTTCATTTTAAAATTTTGCACTCCTTCGTCTTGTTATGTAGATTTCATTTGGTAACACCATAAGACAATTCATTCTAATACAGTACATTTGAAGTCATTAACATTAAAGTTATACCGGAATACCAAATTCACAGTTGCAGTGGCGTAATGTCAAATATTATAAGTATATAAGTATGAGCGTCGGTGGCTTATTGGTGTGAACTGTTGCGTTCCGATCTGAAGGGTGCAGTTTCAAATCCCGCCACGTACCAATGTCTTTCGAATTTGCTAAATTATATGTACGTTTATCCGACGCTTACGGTGAAGGAAACATCGTGAGGCCTATACAACCTGTATGGGTAGGCTCGTGCCCCTCGGTGGTGACGTTTAATGAGCTGATAATGTGTACATAGTTGTACAATATTTTTTATTTTGCTTGAGAAAGCTGCAACCTATCTCAACCCACAAATGGACTAATATACTCTCCGCTATATTACGTCCGACATCCGATCCACAGATATCTTCATCCTGTCGCCGAATTTCGCAATCGTCGGTAAACCGGCCGCTATAAATTCAGCTTATAAACTGAAAAACTCCAAATCTAGATGGCATCTAGGTCGACAGTCCTGGGCCTAATCGTCCTAGTCTTAAATAGGTGGCCAGACAATTAGGGGCCATTCTAGCAAAGATAACAATATGGTAATCAGAGTGTATTCGAGACAAACGGATTTAGCACAATTCTAACTTGAATATGCGCCCCCGGGTCTAACCATTTCGTGTGCCTTCTGTTACACAACAGATCCTTAATAATATTTTATTAATATATTTTAAGAACATATAATTTCGAAAACACATTGGTATGTTTAATATGTATTTTACAAAAAAGTATATAAGTATGTTTATCAGTCCTTTAGTACCCTAACTACAAGCTCTTCGCTTAAAATGGGACTAGATGGCGCTGTGTTAATGTCAGTGGATATTTTTATTTAATAATTTGTGCATAAAAAAGTTCCAAAACACAAAAAAATCACAGACATCAGTCTAAATATTCAATATGCAAAATAACACCGGCGCAATCCGCGCAAACGAGCTGACAAACGGTATCAACATCGGAGCACGAGAGCAAAATATATACCTCGCTGTGATTGCATTCTGATATGCAGCCGAGCGAATCGGCCATTTCATTTTTCAAATTAAAATTGCATAAAATTGGTACAGATATACGAAAATAACTGACTTCATGGACTAGTCGACTGGACATTGCGTTAGACTGCTGCATGATCGATCGATCAGAGGGTCGTGGAATCGAATACCCTCGGAGAAAATTGCACATTCAAAATTGAACATTTTGAATTGAAGTCACTTTGTGCAATTTAAAAACCTTTTTAATTTACAAACCCTTATCCGCAGTGTGCCTTAAAGTCCAACAAAACAGTTGCAAATTCAATTGTACGCTTTAGTCAAAACTTTTTACCACGTACAACAAATCTGTGGAATCGGTTACCATTTGAAATACTCCCCGAGCGATACGACCTGGCGTCCTTCAAGAAGAGAGCGTATTCCCACTTAAAAGGCCGGCAACGCATTTCTTTGCACTCTGGTATTACAAGTGTACATGGGCGACGGCGTCATTTACCATCAGATGAGCCGTCCGCTCGTTTGCCCGCTATCACATACAAAAAACACAACATCCGATGAAATACTCGTTCGAATAATGAAACAGCAATATTGCTTTTGAATTATTCGATGACGACCAATTCATATTCGACGATTCAGTATCCGATGTGACATACATAGGAGTTATGCGAAGCAAATGCATGTTTTTTAATTACTAGGTGGTAGACTTGATACTGAGTCGTCTAGGTAGGTACCACCGCAGTGCCAGATATCATCCCGTGAAACAGGAGTGTTATGCACTTTTGTGTTTCGGGATGAGGGCACTGTAGCTAGTGAAATTACCGGGTATAAGAGACCTAACATCTGTTGTCTCGGGTGACGGGCGCAGTGCGGCATTGATGGAGGATAATAACTGTCTATCAGTTGTTGGTCTCCTTTAATGCCGCTCTGTCATGGTCTGGCGTATCACTTACCATCAGGTGAGCGTCCAGACCGTCCTGTAAACCTATCACATAAAAAAAAAAAAAAATTACAAACTAGTACTAGGCATATGCAATACCTATCTGTTGGATGTTCATTAACCAAACTTTGATAAGTTATATTTCAAAATATAATAATATAGGTCCTAGTGCTTTGAGGCTTTTCAAAGAGATTTTCAAAAAGTTAGTCGACGTCACAGGTGACCGAAGATCTGGCAGCTACCTTGGACAAAGAATCAGTCTGGCAATCCAAAGGGGTAACGCTGCCAGTATTTTCGGAACTTTGCCGAAAGGGACTTCTTTTAATTATATTTTTTAGTTTTAATTTTATTTATTTTTAAGTGTTTAGGGTGTAATATATTTTAGTTACCGAATAATGTAATGTTGTAATAATCCTGTTTAAGTTGTTAGCATATTGGCACCACTTATAGGGTGTTAAGGTTTTTAAGTGTCGTCCAAGTTCCAGATAAAATAAGTAAACAGGGATTTATGTCCTGCTAACAATAGATTTGTTATTATTTTTCCCGCAACACATAAACCGATAAAGCAGGCTTACCGGAAGATGGGCGCTGCGGCACATCGTTTCGCCACGTCGATTAATTCCTGATTTGCCAGCAAATCCTTGAAATCCGAACCTATTTACTGCAAATACACGTGTCGCCATGCACACACCCTCGTTGCGTATACACAAACCTTTACCCGTATCCACGTTCCCGTGGATTAAATGCAAACAATGTTGACAATGAACTGGGCTTAGCGGGTTTTTTTATTTCAATTTAGCCAGGACACGGTGGGAAAAGGTCAAAGGTTGGCCGTTAGTGGCGATGGCAAAACACGGAGAATTCCATTATTAAAATGGTTTATTCAATTACTTTTTTTTTTCACGTTTAGGTTCCTCTTGTTATTTATAAATTATAGTTCCATATGAAACCACAAACATTTGGTTTGATAGATTTCCATTTCTTTCTGTGTTTTCTATCATGGATTTTCGTCTATCCGCGGTCCGTAATACTTTTCTAGTTGAGAACGCTTTTAATTTTCATTGTTGATTGTGTATATGGTTTGTTTTTCTAAACAAATACAAGAAAGATAATTTAAATGCAATTAATGATGAACTATGTTTATGAAGTTCAGGTTTTAATGCTTAATAATTTAAGGCATTTCCGCTTATGACACATTTTCTGTTTTTGACTATATTCAATCCAAATTGTCCGAGCTGATGTGCTGCAATTTTCTTGTAGCAGTTGGTTCGTTGGCATCCGGTTACTACTATATTGTATAATCAGCAGAGGAGACAATGAGCGGGTTTGAATGCGCTACTGCCGACTCAAAGAAGCGTTCGGACGCTAACTTTAGGTAAGTACTGCGAAAAAGTAGGCAGCCCTAAGTCCAAATGAAGGTAAAAACCAATGACACCGAAACGCGACAGAAACCATAGATTTTCTATATGACTAGATGCCTGGCGATCAAAGGGTTAACCGTCATATTGGAATATTTCTTTTAGTTTTGACTATTTACAAGAAATCTCCACACACCGGCACATGTGTCGCCACCCCCGACCCACCGAGGCCACTCGCATCAAACGAATTTGCAAACACACCGTTAAAACATAATCCTCTAAGCCGTGTTCGCCATCAGAGAGCCGCGAAGGTTACAATAAGTCTTTTTAATTAACAAAGTATTACGGATGGTACACGAACAAAGCTTCAAAAGTTCTATGTTCTATGTTATGGGGTTTGGTTTCCACACTTGATCCTTAAAGTGGACCATTGTGCGTGGGCCATAGCGGCCTCCTGGTCACTCCAGACTTCAAACAGTTTTGCGACATTACAATTTTAAAAAGAAGGCACTTGAGCGCGGATACAGTTCGAGTAGAGCTGTCAGTGGCACATTTGTGTGGAGTTGCCTTCCGATTTGAAGGAGTTCAAATGCCGCCATGTGCCAATAAATTTTCGAAATTATATGTACGTTTCCGACGCTCTTACGGTGAAGGTTAACATCGCGAGGAAACCTGCGCACGCCTGCGAAGAGATTCAAAGATTGTGCGTGAAGTCGGTATCGAATAACAATATCAATTCGATTTTCTGATAGACACTGCATTCTTAATAAAGCAACATATGCAGCTGCATTTTTTTTTTTTAAAGTGTGCTTGAACTTACTTGGGGTAGGCAGGGAATTACTCATTCATCCGCGAAGCTCGGTGCGCAGGCGAGATTATTTGACCTAAATTGCTTGTAACTTTTTCAATTCCTTTATATACTAGCGCGCGGAACCGCGGGAAAAGTAGGGGTGAAAATGTAATTCTTATCTACGGCACGATATACTAGGATACGCTACGGGCAGATATGGAAAATTGGACGAAATATGATGAAAATAATATAAACTAGAAACTATGTTTGATTAAGCTTGTTAATACATTAAAATTCTAGAGTTCTCTAAAATATCCACTGAAAACGGATAGATAAAACTTCATTAAAGCATTTTTTTCAAAAGTAAATTATCGGAGATTCTTATCGGTTTTTTTCTCGGTAGAAAAACACTTTCGGGACCGGTGGTAGATTCATTTTGATTTCAAAAGTAACATTTTGATCATTTAAAATTATTTTTCATAGATTTTAATTAAAAAATAATTAATTTGAGTTTAAAATAAAAACAGCCACAGAGAGACTATAATTTTGGAGATTTTCCGAGAGAAGATACCAAATGCAGACTAGTCAAATGATGTTTACCAACCGTTGATCTGTTTTGTAGCATTCCTGTTATAAAAGGAAGTGCATCGATGTTTGAGGCAATAGTTATGTTGACCGTCGGCAATGGCGGACGCGCGGAGTGCTCTGAAAGGCAGCTGTTGAGACATCAGCGATAATTAGTTGGAAAGATTTATTATGATATCTTGTGTAAGGTCATCGTACAGTCTCAATCATGTCGCTGATGGTTATTAGCAACTATCGGCCACTGGGCACCATAACCAAATCATAGGACAGGTTAATTACTTTCGGTTGCCATGGTAACTAAATATTTAGCATTCCTGACTCCTGTGGACAGTTCACATGGTAGCTAATTATTCAATTATATAGCACATTGTATAACTCATTAGTAATTATAGATATAATATATAAATAATAATAACATTTATTTGCATAAAACATGGTCAATACATTTTTCAGGTCTTATGAACTAATTGGCGAACATACATGTTTTATCGATCTATCGATGTGCAAATGTTTCGTCGTCATGCATTAATTAATTTATTCTTAATTAAACTTGTAAAAAATCATTATATTAATGCAGTACGAAATTTAAACAATAATCATAATAATCATTAATAAATGTGAACTGTCAATTTAAGTACATGAGAGGTCATAATGTCAACTAAAAAAAAATAATAATAATAATTATAAAGTGACTAAGTAATATAATGTCAAGTTAGTATATATAAGTTAGAAATTTCAGACAAATGTTTTATGGGTCTATCACGGCAGTATTTTATAAATTATTTATGTCATAAAGCAGTTGTCAAGTAAAATTCCAAATAATTCTTCTAAAGACATTAAATTGCATGCTTTGAATATAATTCGGAAGTATTAAATAATCTAAATGCACATACTGTAACTGTTTTAGTAAAGCAAGTAGTGGCTGCTGGGGTAAAGCCGTTTCACGGGTATCTTAGTGTACCACCACGTCTACAGGATCATGTTTTTTTGTGAACAATTTAGCATTTTTTTTTTTGTATATTAAAATCTCGTACAAGTACAGAGATGGTAATGGAGAATCTTTAATTTTTTGAAAGAGGCCTACAATGATTCCGTTTGACTGACACCGCAGATGGACCGTACACATCTCTTCTGTAAGATAAAAAGACGATTAATGCGTCGAGTTTCCCATAAATCAGCCATCTCAGCAGAGATCCAACATATCCATGGTATGTCCTCAAGCCGTCTTAAGGTTGGCTAATTTGGCAGTCGATACATGCGTACACAAACCTGTTTATCTCTTGCATACCATGTCAACATGAGACTGCCATGTTAGTTCAGAATCTATCACAATACCGAAAAAGTGCCGATGATGCATGGTAATGGGCTCGCCGCGATGCTCCACAGATAATTGTAGAGGCTTGCCATTTCTATTATAAAACTGAATGTATTTTTGTTTTGCTAGTATTTATTTTAGGTCATTATATTCTAGCCAGCTGCTATTTTTAATATTTGAGTTTTATTCATTATTATAGTCATGGTCAGTTTTTTGTGTATTGTTACAGAGATATATCAGCGAAAAGAGTACTGGATATAAGTACACTTCGGCAGGTCATTAATATAAATTATAGAAAGTGGGCCAAATGCTGCCCTGTGGGACGCCTGAATTATTGCACTTACTTTTGATTTATACGTAATCTTTCGAATAAGTCATCCAGCTAAGTATTTCCACAAATTGCATCTGCACTGAGATAGCTCTTCACCAATTGAAAGCAGTCCCGCACAATAAGCTCGAGCTTAGTGAGAGGGTATCATGATTAACAGGTCAAATGCCTTACTCATGTCAAACAGAACGGTTGATACGGGAATACCTTGTCCATATGATCCAGAATATTTCTTATAAGGGAGTAAATGCCAGTGTTGTTGAACTTCCCTTGCGAAATCCAAATTGCTCTTCATTAATTATCTTTGTTGTGTGAAAAATGAAGTTAGTCTAATCTCCATGACTTTTTCAAATACTTTGACAAAATTGGAATAAGAGCAATAGGTCTGTAAATTTTATATCGTTATCTCCACGTTTAAATAGAGGCTTGATAACTGATATCTTAAGAGTGCTAGGATATTTACCCTCTTCAAAGCAACGATTCACAAAATGTGTGAGCAGAGGTGCTAATTCTTTGCGCAAGCCTTGATTATTTGTTGTGCATATTGCATCATAACCTGTAGAGTTAGATTTGTTTAGGGAGTTTATGATTTTTATAATTTCATTTTCATCGGTAGGCGTTAAAAATATAGATGTAAGATTATTTTCATATAAGAATCTAAATCGAAAACACAGACACACGTCAGCATAAGCTGGGATAGCGCCCTTTTAACCACAAAATGTTTATTTTTGGGTACTTACTATTTTTGTCTTTTATATATATATTTTTTAAATATTGTTATGTCCTTGTCTGTTATGTGAAATTTTGTGGTGATTATAAATGTATTTTCTTTCTTTCTTTTCAAAACACAGATTTAATATTAAACGGTGCCAATAAGTTTACATAACACATAAATCTTTATTGAAATATTTTTAACATGGCAATCAGAAAACCTATCGCCTTTTCTTGTTTTTACAAATTAACAGAGATGCCTATTGTGAAGGCTTGTGAATTCAGTAAGACGTGATAACCTGACGATGTTGATGATGAATAATTCTTGTCACACAATTTATATGAGAGAACAATAAATAAAGAATTATTAATACAAGACGAATGAACTCTACGTCGCCAGTCAAGCCACAGCCCATATTTGTTTCTGTTTTATTGCTGCCGGTAACATATCGATGTCGCCTAGATCTAGGTTTCAATAAGAACTCTACGATTGAACAAGTTCACTAGCACAATCTGTTGTTAAATTATATATCTATTTCGCCATCGTTTGCTATTTGTGACTTGTTTAAATACAAGGTTAAAATTCAGTTCAAATCCTTTGGTATTACGCCCAACGATGTGCGCCGCAATTGAATTTCCAAAAAGTTCTGTCATAAAAAAATTAGACAACTTTTTATATTAAAATAACTTTATCCGTTTGAGCAAAGGTCGCGAAGGTAGCGGATATTCAAAATGTCCCAATTTTAGCCTTCGTGAATCGTAAAACAAATTTTGGCTCTATTGGAGACTTTTAAATGCTGCTTTGTCAAACGTCCAAGACTTACCAAAGACCGATTTAACTCGAAAAATATGTACACATCGTCATCAGCCTATTACAGCCAACTGTAGGGCACTCTCCTTCTCGAACAGTATAGCTATGGGGAGATTATACGATAGATGTGGGTAAAAGTGATAATTATTTTAAATACTCCGACCCTTGGTCTTATTGAACCAACCAACTTGTACCGTAAATGTCTCAAACAACCCACTTTGTAAAATCGATACTTTTCATCCTCCATTAGATATCGAAATTTCTCTATTGAAAAATGAGAATAAACTACCTTATAATAGTGAAACTCATAAACTCAATTATTGGAAGGCGGACTACGAAAATATTCAAGCAGAGCTGTTGAAGTGTAAGTGGAGCGAAGTGCTTAGTGGTCTCGACGATGTTAATGATATGTTGAGTTCCTTTTATGATATCATTTATAGTGTCATAAATAAATTTGTTCCTAGAAAGAAACTTAAAAAAAAAGCAATATCCAGTATGGTTTGATCGTAGTCTTATTAAAGCTCTTAAGGATAAATACAAACTGAGACGTCGTGTCAGTATGTATAAAAATCCAATGGATGAACATGAGCTGAAACTCTTAAGCACACGGTGCAAGCATTTGGCGGCTTCATGTTATAATCGTTACATTGCCAGCTTAGAAAATGAACTCACTAAAAATCCTAAACTATTTTGGTCATTTGTAAAATCAAAGCGCGGTGGTACTGGTTCTTATCCTGTCTCAATGACAAATGGTAAAGAGTTCACGTCTGATGGTGTCAAAATTTGTGAGCTTTTCTCCTCCCATTTTGCCTCCGTATGCATTAATGACAGGGCTTCGCATTCCTATGAAAACTCATTATACTTCGAGCGTTTGCATAATAATAGCGTTCAAATGTCACCCCCCGTCATATCTCATGATAGTATCCTTGAGAAATTGAATGGTCTTGATGGCAAGGGTGGTGCTGGGCCTGATGAAATCCCGCCAATATTTATAAAAAACTGTGCAGGTTGCTTGGTCGAGCCTCTGTTTATGATCTATAGTAAATCACTTGCCGATGGAGTATTTCCTGATACTTGGAAGTCAGCTAAAATCGTGCCTATTTTCAAATCGGGTGAGGAAAATATGGTTGACAATTATAGGCCCATTTCAATATTGTCATGTTTTGCAAAGGTGCTGGAGGCTCTGATTTGTCCGAGTATACAGCGTCATGTTAAATTGTTTTTAAGTGACTCTCAACATGGATTTACGCATCACAGATCCACGTCCACTAACCTAGTGGATTTTTCTGAGACACTGTTTGAAGCCCTTGATGCAAATAAACAGGTGGATGTTGTATACACTGACTTCAGCAAAGCTTTTGACCGCGTTCCTCATAAAATATTACTACAAAAACTTGCAGCTTACGGCATCAATGACTTATTGGTGGGCTGGATGAGCTCTTACCTTACAAATCGGTCATTCTTCACAGTTGTTAATGGTTTCCGTTCCCAGTTGAAGCAAATTTGCGCTGGCGTCCCTCAAGGATCGCACCTCGGACCAACCCTGTTTAACATTTTTGTCAACGACTTGCCTGGATGTTTGATGTTTTCAACTCCTTTCATGTATGCGGATGACCTTAAATTTTGCAGGGTGATAGAATCAGATGATGACACTCTTTTGCTACAATCAGATCTTGATAGAATCATTGAATGGTGTCGTGTCAATGAAATGTCCCTTAATTCATCTAAGTGCTATGTTATGAGATTTTGTCGAAGAAGCACAGTAATTCCTTTCGAGTACCACATCAACAACATCATATTGCAGGATAAATATGAAATCCGTGACCTTGGTGTGGTATTTGACCGGAAATTGACATTTGTCCCACACATCGAAGGCATAATAGCCCGTGCTTCGCGAATGTTGGGTTTTGTTCTCCGTGTCGTTAAGGGGATTTCGAAATTATAAAACAAAAATTTTGCTTTATAATAGTCTTGTCCGCAGCATCTTGGAGTATGGCAGTGTAGTTTGGAGGCCACACTACGCCACACACTCTTTGCGTTTAGAACGAGTACAAAAGCGTTTTGTTTGGCATCTTATGTACTCCAGCGGTATATCTAAGAGAAAACTGCGCTCATATGATAAGCGTCTTACACATTTTAAAATGAGTTCATTGTGCAAACGTAGGAAAGTTTTGGATTTAGGTTTCGCCTCAAAAATTTTCACCCACAGCATAGATTGTCCACCACTCTTACATAGATTTAAATTCCGTGTGCCGGTAAGACATCCACGTTACGCTATAACCCCCCTTAAAGCTCCATTAAGAAAAACTGTTTTCGGCTCTAATTCCCCGATTGCTAGGCTTTGTAGTTACTCAATGAATATAGTGACATTGTAGATATTCATCACGACTCACCTGCCAGGCTCTGTAGTTTAATAAAAAATGCATGGAGTGACCATCCGTCTTTTAGTGCATAGATATATTTATCTACATATTTGTGATAAATACGTTTTAATTTATTTTATTTTAATATTAAGTAGGAAAATAATGTATTGAATTGTTATTATTTCGCTTTACTTTGTAACATTAATACTCTGTTTTCTTGTTATACTCTTATTGTGCATGTTGTGTTTGCCTCTAATTGTTTATGGCAATAGTAATTGTACTGGTGTGTGTTTTTTACTTTTTAAAGTGTCATTGTACATAAACGTTGGCAATCCTAATAAAGAAAATAAAAAAATAAATTTAGAGTATCAATAGTAGGTGTAGAGCACGCGCAACGTAGTGAACAGTACACGGGTGAGAACAACACGATATTCCCGCCGCAAGCGCTTGTAGTCGTGGTTGAGTGCTAGCAGTGTGCGTTTCTCTGGAGATATTTTTCATTTTTACGCTTTTAAATGGTCGAGTGTGCATCGAGTGTGCCCTGCTCCATCACTCGAGACGACAGATGTTAAGTCGTATCTCCGATAATTTCACTCACTACAGTGCCCTCATTCCGAAACATAGAACTATATAACACTCCTATTTTACTACGGGACGATATCTGGCATTGCGGTGGTGAAACAGGTTACCAGATAGGTAGTTCAACAGGTTACCAGATAGGTAGTTCAACAGTTTACCAGATAGGTAGTTCAACAGGTTATTATCTAAAAATCAAGCTAGACTGGCCCGTATGGTAGCGAATGTTGGGTATGACAGAAGAAGCACGGAAGCAGAAAAATGTGGTAGAGATGCGTTCATTAAGGATAATTATGTGGAGTGGATTGTGTGTGAGGTTTAGAAATGCAGAAATAACTGCATGAATTATTGTAAGGGACATAGTCGACCCATGTCCCTTATTAATATAAGGGTCAATTTTGAAATCGGCCGCAAACTCATTTTTTTTGTCCTATTTTATACATAATTGATGTCTCAGTGATAGAGCCATGTTGAATCTAAATAATTACTACCAAATCGACACCCTTTTTTAATTTTAGGGCCTTTTGAATAATATTTGTAAAACAGAACAGATAATTGACACTCGTGGCAGACTAATGATAGGACAGCAGGAAAGTTAAACGTCAAAAATATTAAAATGATTTATGAACTAATCCAATATTATTAAAACGATGTCACAAAAAAACAAAATTACATACATCGCTTATCTTATACTTTTATAGAACACACATAACTATCTAAAACAAAAACTCGCGCGTCTAATCAATTAGCTAGCACTAGTAGCCAAGTCAATAATCGATGTGAACTCAGGTGACGTGTAAACAAACGTTATTACATATCGATATCTCCACAGTGACCATAAAACAAGATAATAGTACACTATACGGCCTTTATTACGGTCACCGATATACGCAATCCAACACAATAGTGATGCGATGGAGGATTGATTAAAAAACGATGGTTTAGGTTCCGCAGCCAAGAGGTAAAAACGGTGATATTATTTAGAGCACTATTCGATGTTACTGAGGCTAGGCTGTATCACACAAGCAGTTGCGAATATAATGTCAAATAATAACAATCATCAACACTAAATCTGTCAAAAACAACAGTATTTTTGTTTTTGCGATTAGTGTCACTTACTTTGCATACCCTACTCATTATATCTGTGCACGCCAGTGCCATACATCCTTTGACAACCCCTATGATTTTATATTCAACGTCCACCATATTGTCAGCCAGGACATACGCCTAATGTAGTCAGGTGATTCAATCTGCAATGTCCTGACAAAACTGAGAAAATTGCATAACACGTCATTCGCTTTGAGTGCGCTCCCTGCCGGCTTATATTCGAAGCTGTGACAGTGTGCCACTGGAAATTGTGGTATAAAAGTACTACAATAGCAAGTTACTAAAAGGAGAATATAATACATATAAATAAAAGGGCGCTTCCCCTTACAAGAATATTTCCCGTCGGCTATAAGTAGTACGGAACCCTTTCAGCGCGGACGGACTGCAACTTGGCAGGTTTTATTGAACTTTCCCACTGACCCTTTGACTTCTGTTCTCATTTTTACAATTTATTGTTCATCGAATATTTTTTTATGAATGTGTTCTCATTCGGACCAATACAAATAAAAGATGTGTATAATGACAATGTGCATATTTGTTAAAGCTACTATTCCTATGGAACTTAATTAATTTAGAAGTTACGTAAAATAATATAAAATGTATCCTATGTATTCATTTAATATGTCTCTTACTATTGTTATGATTTATGTTTCAATTTGTTCCGTAACCGAATTACTGACAATAGGGATGATGACATTTTTTTTTCTGTTATTATATCGATGGACCGCATAATAATAGAAACATTGGTTAAAAAATTACTCCGTTAACATTAAAACTCACAGAGATTTTCCAATTCTAAAAACACATTAATGGACTTTCCCAAAAACGCTTCATACAAATGGCTACCTAATTATGACGTCACGCATCAGTAATTTGTACGCATAGTTTGTGAATTTTGTACTACAACTATATTAAATGTTGCGTTTACTAAAACGGTTTCATAGCAAAAGTTGCTTTAAATTGTTATCCTTTTGTTAACAAATTTTTGACAATTAATGTACTTTAAAAATGAACTTGCCCATTTAACTTTGAAGACTAATAAAATTCATAAAACATGAGTTTTCGAGCTGAGAGTAAGCACATCTTATATTGAACCCAGATTTGTAATAATATGAAATAGTTCTTACGATTTCAAGACCCAGTCATCATGCCTATTGAACACAAGAAACCGAAATATAGCATGTAGGCAACTTAACATGGTGTTTTGAAAGAGTGTGTGTGATTTATTAATATTCTACTTGCCAAGAGCCGCGTTAGACGCCTGTCAGCCGGACAAGAAAATCGAGGTCCTGGATATTTCGCGCTGAAAAGGAAGACTTTTGTCTAGCAATGGACAGGTCGAAAAGAGAAATATTCCTGTAAGAGGTGATCCGCACTGGTCGCGTGGACGACTAAGGCCTTTACACCCGCGAGCTGATGATAACGCCCGTACCCCCGTCCATGTCTCAGCTGGTCACATAAGACTCCTCCCTACCGTAGTGCATTATTGCATTATGCTTCATTCTCATAGATTTTAAAATGTGACGTCACAAAATTTGGGACCAACCCGCCCGTCACACAATGTCACTCTTCGTGAACCCCCCCTCTCCATATGAAGTAAATGAGGCAAATAAAGCTAATATTTTTATTGCTTCAATGGAGTCACTTGCGAACGAAAATAGCATCCAAGTATATAAATAAATGCCGATCATCACTTCCCCAAGAATTATGGCGCCGCATGATACGCCGGAACTTTTACGATGAAGTTTAACTAATCCTCCATTGTTCCGTTATATACGATCCTGGGATCAAGGTCGAAGGTTATACTTTGTATGCTTTGCCGTTATTAGTTTCACTACCAATTTGATACCACTATTATTTCTATATATTTGAAGTCATATCTCTCTTGGAAATGGTTTCTTATTTATTTATTTTTTTTCGAACTGACTACTGCTGTTGGCCGCAGATGGCCTTTACAGCTTCACCGGGCAAGTGGCGAGCGCAGATGGCTCTCAGCCTTAAATGGTTTCTTAATGTATTTTAATTCACAGCAAGCTAATATTTACAGTGTTATACTATGAGAAAAAGTACCTACAAGGTTGATCTTATACTCGTATTACAAGATAAACATGTAACAAAGACAAGCCAAATGCTGTCATAGTTGAAAATTTGAATGTTAACTCAAGGGTTTCGGTTCCCCGGGAAGTTCACACATTTGTACATTAACATGTCAGTTTGTGTTGGTCTGAGTCACAGATTTCCCAATAGATGAGATGGGGCAAGCCGCGTTTAAAGTGCGACAAATGTAAGCTCAACGAGCATACACTGGCTGCCAGTTTACGCTCTGTGAGACGAGTCAAGACACGAATATTAGAAGAAATTACCGTTTTATTCCAAAATGCCATCCTGTGCAATTGTAACATGCCATCATCCAATGAATCAATAAATTACCAAGAAATATAATAACTTTTCACAGGTAAGAACCGAAAAGAAATTGCGACACTGGGACTGCCTATAAACTTGGCGGCTTGTCCAGTCTAATTGTATATTCGGATGTCTGTGGTCTGAGTGTTTATCTATTATGTACGTATCTACATAAAAGGGTTACACATATGTATTTTCGTTATTTAGTAATCATATAAGTAACAAGTTGCTTGCTTGTGAATGCCTCTCTCTCTTTTCCTATTCAGCCTATCGCAGTCCACTGCTGGACATAGGTCTCCCCCATTTTACGCCAGATATCCCGGTCCTCCGCTTTCCTCATCTAGCCTCCACCAGCGACCTTTCGCAAGTGGTCTATCGGGCCGGAGGGTCTTCTACGCTACGCTTGCCGAGACGCGGTCTCCACTCCAGAACTCGTCTGCTCCAACGGCCATCGGTTCTGCGACATAAGTGACCAGCCCACTGCCACTCTCTCTTTAACCTATCGCAATCCATAGCTGGACATAGGTCTCCCCAATTCAAATTCTAAGTCACGATGTGGATTTATTTTTAATAACATTTCAAAGAGGTTTAGTAGCGTTACTTAGCCAGTGTCTCCAATGTCGGCACGCGCCACCGAAGCGGCGCGCGCCAAACTGTACAATTATTAAAACAAATACAAAACAACAGGCTGCACACGATGCGCTCGTAAACCCCAAACCAGGGTTGCCACGAGGCTCCTCGTACAAGTACGAGATTTGTCGTCTTCCGTACGAGGTACGAGGACACTATCAACCTCGTATATAATTTTACGAGGTTTTGTAATATGACCATGCTACATATGAAAAAGTAGTGGCATCTATCAGAACTTGAACTTTTACACAAAAAAATCCATTGTTCGCATTTAGGCGATCATTGTCTGCAGACTGTAGTAGATATGTCAACCGGGAAAACCCCGATTAATAAAATATTTTGTTTCTGCATTAGTCGTCTCTATCACAAAGTACTACCTACTGTTTTTAGTTAGAAGCTAGAAAATGTTTATTTTATTTAGTATTTTTAATGATATAAGCACTTTTTTATGTACGAGGTTCGAAAGTCAAAGTACGAGATTTTTAGCTGCTTAAGTACGAGGAATTACGTTTTTGGGTTGGCAGCCCTGCCCCAAACTGCAGTTGGACGATACTGCGCTCAGTGGGTACACGTGCGACACTGACCCGCCAACCGCATACATATTTATAAAATGCAATGTGCATGTAAGTCTGCAACGACCTTGATTTTTAGAACAAGTCACAAAATCCTGAATCTCTAGCCAAAATGAAAGAAAGAAGATACATTTATTTGACCAAAAAATTTCGCAAAACATGAAATTGAGATGTTGACCGAGTTCATAAAATAACTTGACAGCTAAGCTTACCATTATGAATGTGTGATAAATAAATTTTAAATTCTGTCATATCGTCCTGACGCAGTTAAATACAATCGTAACAATGCAATCCTTGCTCAATAAAAACAAACGGAAAAAGGCCAACACAAACCAAAAAACAGAAAAAAACGCTTGAAGCTCAATTTGTATATGCACTGCTATCCGCAGAAAGTTAGTTGTCTAGCATACAAAACTCCATTTCTAAAATAAGTAGTCCAATGTTCCTTATTTTACTTTTTCATATTTTTATGTACTAAAGTCTCTTAGAATTCTATCCATGAAACAAATATTTTCAGCAGCCTACACTTATCAGATCAAACATACAGCAATATGTTATGATTATACTCTTCCGTACAAATACCATTACTTAGTAATACATAATATTGTCCTACATAGGACGTTGAAGGACATTGTGACCGGAACATAATATAAAATTGGCTGATTTATTAGTAAGCGTACATCGAATAAAAGGAATTCATCTTTTATAAATCTGAAGAAAATGATTCGCAGAATATGCTATCATTTGTAGCTGGAAATAACTCTCGCTGACTTCAGCCTGGTTTCTCAAAACAAGATGGCGGCTTGGTTTGGACCCTATTGCTGGAGTTACGCAAACTTCTAACCCATAGTTAAGAAATCCATAGTAAGTTAATATTTCTTGTGGAAAATTTTGATTTTTTACTTGTACCCGATAACCAAATATATGTCAGTAGGTCAATAGCAGTCATAATTTAGTAGGGAAACAATGTCATACCTGACACCCAGCAAATAGAATATGAAAAGTTCACATGCATTACGCGGAAATAAATCCGTCTTCAATTTCTCACAACAACATCACACAACACACCAACGCCACCACCGAAAGTGAAACCCGTAGCTTGGCACATGCCATTGACATTGCTCGCGTGACATTTGGCCAAGTGCCAAGGGCGGCAACCCCATGGCAACGAGGTCGGTGCCTCCGAGACTGGCGGCAAGCGAAATACTCGACCTTCAAACTCTCACACACAAGACAAACTCGTAAAGCTCCAATTGAGCACATGAAGTTACAGCTTACTGGCTACTTTTCCCTGTTCCCTGACATATGAGGTTTATGGCAGCATTAAATGTTCAAATGGCGGCCACCGGCTAATCAAAGACTAACTTCATACAATTGTTATGAGGTAGCACAGACTTGCTTAAGTACTTTAGTATCTGATATTATACACCATAAGCCAGTTGGCCTTTGAAGATTTGAGTACCTAAGTTCCAAAGAATGAGGAATAATATATCAGAACACTTCCCATCCCATATAACAGATTAACCCTGTCTCACGGAGTCTAAATAACTTTTAACACAAATAAAAAAATCGTAAGTGGTTTTGGCTATTTGTCAAACGCTTTGTGAGTGAACTGAAAGAGAATCAATGAAAAATTATCTCATTTAATATTCAGCAATACGTACGTTATTCCGTTAACAAGTTAACGATATTCTTCTCACTCAAAATCAGTACATCATATCACCGCCTAGTAAATCTTATAATAATAAATTTTAAATATAAAGGTTTTTGTTAAAATTTCCTTTTTTCATTGATTAAAACTAATTAATAACTAATTGGATCTTTTTTTAAATTTTTGTTATTGAACAGGAGGCAAACTAGCATACGGTTCACCTGATGGTAAGTGAAACCGCCACAAATGAACATTTGCAAGACCTCAGGTCCCAGAAATGCGTTGCTGGCCCTTTAATGGTGTGTACGCCTTTTTTTTTAAAGACGCCAGGTCGTATCGCTCTTGAAATGTATCCAGTGGAAGTTCATTTCACAGTTTTGTCGTACGTGGGCAAAAATCTGATGCGCAGTACCATATTATTTCTCTTTATAACATTTACTCTAAGCCACTGCGAGCAAAAACAAGCCGGATGCTGCAGGGTTAATGAAAGAACAATCAACAAACCGCTGTTTATTCATAACTGAAATAAGGCAGTTGAGGTGGGGGAACCAGACGCCGCATGAACATATTTGCAAGACCAGAAATCTTAGCAATAATGTGCCACCGGACTCACCAGTCCTTCAGGTGCTAAAACGAATATACCAAGGAGATAAAGTTCCTCTATTAAGGACACCAGGTAAGGTCCGGAAATGTTTACAGTGAGTTCTTTCCCTAATTTCATAGTACGTGGGAGAAAAAGTTTATAAAATCGGACTCTAGAAGATTTCCATTCGTCCGATCGTCCTAAAGATCACAATTTGGTAATCCAAAAAACTCGGAAATTGCAAATACATGCACACGGACCTATCCACATACAACAAACCTCTGTTATCATCAGTGTTGTGCAAAATTCCACATACCTGTAACAAAATAAACAAGTTTTGATTAGAATTATACTTTGTTAATTAAGGTTGACAGATCACTGACATTCATAAGTGTTCTATAAGGACCTAAACTGAATAAACACTTTTCATTTTCATTTTCACTGTATTTAAAACCAATATACCTCTAATACAGTACACCATTCATAACTTAATGATAGAACATTATAAACTGAATAACCGTATTTCATATAAATTATTTTTGTAACACACTGACCTCTTTATTATAACGTCGTGTTCCAGAAACTAAGACACACAAATGAAAAATATAAAAGCGTATTTTCTATATTGTCACCCCAATACCTCACACAAAAGAATATTGTGTGCCGATCAACAATAACAGTAATTGCTTTTTTTAATATAATAAACACACAACATTGTATAGTGTATATATATGTAGTCGCTAAATGGAGAGAACGACATAAAATATAGATCTGCGTACAGCAGTGGACTTATACATTTCCCAATAACCTGAGTATGTGTGTCACTGATTTTGTTGCGATACATTTATCTTAATATAATACATGTGTTTAGTGTACATGACATAATACATAAGCCCTTAAAAATTTCCACTGCTAAGCTAGACACAAAAATACAAAGCATGAACAAAAGTCACATACATACATTAACTTCGATCATAATAATATGTTCAATATTAGAAATAGGATATAAAGAAAACATATACATTTCCTAGATATAATATAAGTGTTTTGAACTTCTGTGTTTCGGGATGAGGGCACTGTATGACTGTAGTGAAATTACCGGGTATATGAGACCTAACATCTATTGTCTCGGGTGACGGGCACAGTGCGGGATAGTGAATAATAACTGTTTACCAGTAGTTGGTCTCAACCAACGTCGCTCTGTCATGGTCATCACGTATCACTTACCATCAGGTGAGCATCCTAACCGTCCTGTGCACTTTGTAACATTACTCGTATATGCGCAAACCAGCATGACAGGAAAAGGACCCTCATTGCGGGATTTGGTCACGAGTTCAATGTAACTCAAAGGGCCATATTCCCTATGGGTAAATCTACATAAACAACCTATTCAAGGAAAGAAAGATTAGAAAACGCTTGTGAATAAAATCATTTTTGCATAGCCGAGATTCCTTAAATCTACGATAGTCGACATATAAACAACCAAATAAATGCAGGGTTCAATGCCACTTCCCATCCGGGGAAGCCTGCGTCGGAGAAAGTATCGAGCGGCTGCACTTGACACAGAGCATTTGGCAGACGCCAAAGCCTTCTCCTACCACGCCCAATCCTACCTCGAACACTATTCGTACGCGTTCGCGTAAAATGTAGCGTACTACCTGTGCAAGGTGCCAATAAATAAATATCCACTGATATTCACACAGCGCCATCTAGTCCCAAGTTAAGCGTGAAGCCTGTATTATGGGTACTAAACAACAGATAAACATACTTATATACATTTTTTTTTTGTGAATACATACATATTATACATAGAAAACACCCAGACCATTACAAACAGACATGATCATGTCGTCATTAATTTTGTAAATATGACTTTGCGATAAACATTAGAAGTGTGCTAATACAACAAAGGTTTTATTCACTGAATGTGAAACTTAAGGATCAAGGTGCCAATAGTTTTGTAATAACGATAACGAATTTGCTATGAAAGTGAGAAGTAGGCTACTACAACAAAGGTTTTACCTAAAAAAGTTAGGCTAACGGGTCAGGCTTAATGACAATTATTAAAACGATGACATCTTTGACGAATTACGACGAATTTGCGATAAAAATTAAAAGAAGGTTACTACGACAAAGGTCTTACCCACTAGAAGTTAGGCTCAGGATATATGTGTCATTCGTTTTATAATAACTATGACGAATTTTCAATAAATATGAGAAATAGACTGCTAAAACAAAGGTTTCATATTTATTTCATAAAAATACTGAGTAGTCATTTTATTCCAAAAATAATTATTTAAAATGTTCAAATTAGTAAAGCTTTACATTTAGAAGATAACAAAAGTGATCGACAATTCAAAGAAATGTTATAAAAAAATTATAATTTGTATAACATACTCTAAATATAAGTCGAAAATTAGCAAAGATTGAAGCAATGCCAGCTTCAATGAACAAAGCGTTAGTGTTCATAATAGGGCCTCTGAACAGGCCAACTAAACAAAAGAATAATAGATCAAATAAATAATACCAAACAAATGATAAGGTCAGGCGAAACAAGGTCGAACATCGACCGACCTACCTTTCGATAGTTCTCCAAATTGTTCGTGAACACAATTAGATTGGACTAGAATTAAAAAAGGTTTCGGCTCGTATGATTATATTTTATTGATTAGTTATCATAGTTGAATTGTGCTTGACATAAGTGAGGCATATTGCGAAACCCTTCATCTTAGTGCTCACAAATTAAATCTTATTAAATAAAAGCTATTCTCACAAAAAAAAATACAGATATAGTACTCTGAAGTTACCGGGTCTGCGTGGCAGTTTACAGTCTAAATATCATATCTGCTGAATATTTCGTCCAGTCGTTTACTGAAGGGCTAATCCTATATTTGTCTTCACGCAATTATTAAATGCCTCAACACTAAACATTAAATTTAATAATCTAGAAGGCAATATTCAGCGACGTCTTTGTTCAAACAATGAAAAGCTTCTATAATGTAAAGCAAAAAAGTTTAGTCATGGTCGATATTGGATATACCAATTACTATAAAAATTAAGATTAACAACATAATTGTACGATTCCTTATAACTACTATAGACTTATAAACTACTGTACAAACACTCATTGAAACCTAAATGGGTCTGTTCTATTTCGCCAACACATTGAACGCCGGAAATCCAGAAACAATAGAAAATCTATTCAATCTGACGCCTTAAGTCATTGGCGGTCAAAGGGTTAAATTAAAAACATCTATTACAAACAACATAACATAGGAACTTAACACTACAATGTTATTCTGTAAGCAAAATTTCTGGAAATAACTTCACTATTATTAGAACAAGGTAATCTAAATACAAACAACAAATTTTCTGAAATTTACTAAACCAATGTCACTAAATATTAAACAATGATGAAGCTATATTATCACAGATTGACATAATAATCCTTTTGAACCTGGAACTGTGTTTATAATACCTAGAGAAAGTGTAACAGAAAAATCTTTTACCCTGAACCAGATCTTTTATACTTAGACACAATAGCTAGTAAGTAGTAACTGATTGAAAGAAAATGGGATTTCGAGACTTCCACAGACAATAACCAAGTGAATTAAAAATTAAAATATCAATATATCTTTATATCCTATAAAGATCAATATAAAGTAATAACATTTTTAGATGATTTGATGGCCAAATACAATGATTTCGCTAAATGGAAACCGCTTTTAATCCATAATAACGCTCTGACCACATTTAATTGAACTTTATCCACTGTATTACCATCTAACCAATGAAAAATTGGAAATCTCATTTCTGATTATGAGTTAAACAAAGATGACATATCAAACTAAAAGTAAAATTCAAACACCATAGACATGAAAAAAAGTCCGAAAGATTTTAATCCCGAAGGAATGGATAGCACTAACTGTAACAAGGGCTTTAGGTCTAGAATAAAAAATATTATAATTATTTCTACCTATCAGAATACGCTGGCGTCTGCAAATGTCTGTAATGAAAAGATAATATTTGAGAGAATGATTAAAAAATGTCTCTCTCAGTCTCTACTAAAATGGTTATTAAAGGTTTGTCTTCAATTATCATACTACGAGTATTATAATTATTCTTGAATAAGTTGTTTGATTATATTGCAGCCTGCCATCTATTTATATGTATAATGCTTCAATCTATACTAAAATTATAAAACTGGAGAGTTAGTTTGATGGTTTGTTTAAACGCGCTAATCTCAGAAACTAATGGTCCTATTAAAAAAACATTCAGTGTTAGATAGCATAATTATTGAGGAAGGTTATAGCCTATATATCATCACGCTACGAGCAGAATCGGAGCAGCGCTGAACAATGTTTCAAAATCGGGAGATTGTTTCCTACTTAGAGCTTCCGCTGCGTACGCTGCGTAAACAGTTAAAATTCCGCAAAAGTCATGTAGGACAGTATTGTACCCCTTTAAAAATTCTAAAAAACGGAGTAGCGGGTTAACGTGAGCGTTAATCCAAAGTTACTATTTCACGCGGACATAGTCGCGCGCAAAATCTAGTGCTGATATAATTTTACAAAATTTTCGACACATCCTTAGGTGTCATCTTAGTTTTGTTACTGTTAACTTAAGTCATCCCAACCATAATCATTTAGGAAACTATTGATGGTTGTGCATTCTCGCAGTGTCTGCCGGTTCGCTCTTTTGTGCGATATTTTGTACAATAAATAAATAAATATGCACTGACATTCAGACAGCGTCATCTATTCGCAAACAAAGCATTTAGCCTTAAATATTAAATTGTAAATACATACATATTATACATAGAAAACACCCAGACAAATGCAAACAGACATTTTCATGTACACAAATGTTTGGAAGAGTAGAGATGATGACAAATTTTATTCCTAACCACTTTTATATATTTGTTTGATGTTGTTCTTGTCTATTGTAAATATTTCTGTCTTTCCATTAAAAGCTTTTCTTTTTTTCTTTCTCCAATCACTACACGGCATAGTTAGGTTTTGGTTACTGTTTTTTGCAAAATACAACCACAAGCCATTGTTTCGCCAACGTGTGGCCCAGAAAACTTTTTTCATATCAACCTAGCTCGGTTGTTATCGCCGCTATCGCTCCCTATCGAGGATTATATTTCTATTAGTACCCGGTCGCGGTGAAAATCTGCAATCCATATCTGAGTGTATAAACTGCGCACGCTATTATTGCATATAGTTGTGGAAAAACCGCGGAAAAGTTGTACTGTATATACACCAAAATATATTTTTTTTACAATTCGTCTCTTTGTTCCGAGTAATCACTGAAATGGCTGGACCGATTTTGACGGTATTTTTATTGGCAGGTAGCTGAAGTAATAACAAAAAACTTAGGTTACACTTGTTTTTTTAAGAGCGTCGGTGGCTCAGTGGTGTGGACTGTCACCTTCCTACCGGGAGGGCTGTGGTTAAAATCCCGACACGTACCAATGTATTTTCGAATTTCGAAAATATATGTACGTTATCCGACGCTCATACGGTGAAGGAAACCTTCATGCACGCTTGCGAAGAGATTCGAAGGTTGTGTGTGAAGTCGTCCAATCCGCACTGGCCCGCGTGGACGACTAAGGCCTAATCACCCTATACGGGTAGGCTCGTGCCCCTCGGTGGGGACGTTTAATGAGCTGATGATGATGATGATGACACTTTTTTTAGAAAAATCTTTTTGATTAATCTAAATTACAGTAATAAATGATGTACCGCGCGGCGCGCTGCTCAAGTGGCGTGAGCTGCACCGAACGTGACTTAATGAAGCGATTTTAATAAAATTTGGTGTGACGCTAGCTGACACCCTGGATAAACACAAAGGCTACGTTTTACTGCGGGAGAATATCATATACCACATGTAATACCGCGGGGTACAGCATCATATCTTAAATACCAACGCAACAATCATATTTGCCGATTGCCACTGAATAGCAGAGGACAATTTTGGGTGTATCTAAGAGAGGATACCTCTTTCAAACATTTGTAATTTCTTAAATTAGTAATGCTGCAGATGGTTAAGGTGGAGGGTAACAGATGGATATCAACTGCAAAAAATCGGTCCGCGTGGAATCATTAGGGAAGGCCTTCGCATTGGACATTTGAGGCTGTAATGATGATGATGAAATGCGTCACACGTTGTTCAGATTGATTTGGATCCCAAAAGATGTAATCTTTAAGAGCCATGCAAAGTATAATCCAACAAAATCAAATAACTTATTCGAAAAACAATCCTAAACACTAACACACATTTAATGCAAGTCAAAGCCCCTAATACCTTCAACACGTATTAACGACGCCTATTAATCTGATATTAGTACGTTTATCCTCAAATAAATCTCTTACTCCATTACATCAATTAAAGTTAAAGAGCAAGACGAAGACAAACTAGTTCAAAAGAATGGTAATATGTTCTCGGGTTGCGAAGCGGCAAATAACTGAACTGCATCGGCGGCCAATATTGCACCTGCAGAAGATTTGTGGCTGACAGCTTTATAGCCGACAGGGGTGCCGTTACGCTGAACAATACATAATTACCTAGTCCATAAGTGGATGCGCCAAAGTTCAATAAATTTGTCAACACCGTGAACTCAATTGCAGTTAGCACACAGCCACCATTAAATCGATATTTAAGCAAGAACCTTGTACAGGGTGCTAAGTAGCAGATGCACATACTTAATAATAATAATAAAAATTGTTTATTGCTATCATAATATTACATTCATACAATGGTTGGTTTATAGCAATGTTAATGATGATAGCAAAAGGAAGCACCTCAGCTGTCACTGGCCCAGGTGACAAGCACCTAGTCAGCGCTGGTTTTCAGTAACTTCCTCTTCTCTTCGATGTTAGGTGAGAACTTTATTAAGTAATGAGGGCTTTAAAATTACTGAAAAAGGTATACATGAAAACAAAAGAAAAGAAAATCAAAACCATATGGCACCTAAATTGTATGTGTATGTGTGTGTGTTACTTATATACTTTTTTTTAAATACGTATAAATATATTATACATGAAACGCCCAGTCCAATACAAAGAAACCTCCACGCACACAATTGTTTGTACTGACTGAGGATCGAATGCTTAACCCTTGCTATTATCAGATTTCTCAACCAATACACGTTGTGGGTCGTCAAATAATATCATTATTTTAGGCAACTTCTTATCGCCTGTAAGACCGACCTTCGGCATGTCCGGTGAAGCTGTTAAAGCCATCCGCGACCAACAGAGAAAAGTCATCCCGAAAAAACCTTTAGCATGCGAACTCAGCTAAATAATGCTAGAGTAAACCATCTATGTATATTCTAGGCGACGAAATCGCTGGAGGATTACAAATAGCATTGGCAACCCTAACACGAATGTTATTACTGGGATCGACGTGTCCCTAGGGATGGCGGAATAACGGATTTTCTAGTGTTCCTGGAAATCGTTACGATATGCGGAAAGTAATACTGTGGAAACCAGAATATATGAGTTATTCAATTATAGTTGAGCGCCAGAACTCAAAAGAATTTTGTGGTATACATAAAAGTGCGATACGTATATCAAACCATTTGATATTGTAAGGTTTTGATTAAATAAATAAGTTTTGTAGTTTAAACTGAGTTTAATTCTCAATGACTGGAGATTATAAAATTATTATAGACAACACGATATCACTCGCGAGGACGCCGGTAGCGGAAGGAGCGCCACCGGATAGGGGAGAGCATAAACAATAAAAACTAAATTGGTTGCGTTATGACCAAAATAAACTCAAAAGCGACCTTAAATTAAAAAGTCACAACTTGTCCATAAGATATGAAATAGCATATTTTAATTATCACATAAATCAACATAACGCGGAATCTTATAGGATATATGTCAATCCATTTTCATTTTTCTCAACATCCAAATTCTCATTCCAACAATTCATTTCGTGATTATATACAGGGTGTTTAAACATACAAAACAAATTCTGTCTCTCTCTCTTTTCTTCACACTGTTACAGATCATTGCTGGACATCTGTCACCCCCATTTTGCACACGATCCCGGTCCTCCAGTTTTCCCATCCAGCCTCCACCAGTGACCTTTCACAAGTCGTCGGTCCATTTCGAGCCGGAGGGCGTCCTACGCAACGCTTGCCAATACTTTGATTTTGGCTGTTCAGCATCTCAGCAAGCTCTTCCGATGACTCTGCCACTATGACGATATCGTCAGCAAGTCGTAGGTGAGAAATATACTCTCCATTGACTCTGACTATCGTGTTTGGATATCCTAGTTAATCTATACTAATATTATAAAGCTGAAGAGTTTGTTTCACGCTACGTGCAATAGGAGCGGAGCAGCAACGAAGAACGTTTCAAAATCGGAGGAATTTTTCAGACTTGGGAATTACGCTGCGTACGCTGCGTAAACGGTTAAAGTTTCGCAAAAGTCATGAATGAGAGTATTGTTCCCCTTTTAAAGGTCTCCAAAAAAATCCGCGACAAGATATGTCTATCTTTTAAGGTTAGCTTTTAATTGTTTTAGCAAAAAAATATGTTATAGGGAATAACATATTTTTTTGCTAAAACAATTTTCTAAAATAATGCATCATTTGCGAAGGTATTTTCATAAATATGATATTAATCCTTATCCAAACAAATATATCATTTATCACAAGTATTTCATTTTAAACGAAGTTTCCCTTTATATCATTCAACTTCAATTAATATCTTCCAAAATATCGCAGTTTTAACTAACCTATATACTTACACGAAGTCGCGGGTTAAAGAGAGCGTTAGACAAATTAACTATTCCACGCGGGCAAAGTCGCACGCAAAAGCTAGTATGAAATATAGGTACCTACTAAACCTAACAAAGACTAAACATTTAAATAATATCAAAATACACAAAGGATCCCATTTTCTTACTGAATAGTAACAAAAATAAAGAACAGTAAATTGAATTTGTTTTTGAAACAGCAAAGCCAATTATTCAAGGGCAGGAGTACGCCCTTGATATTTTAATTGAAACTCAATACTTATTTCTCTTAAGTTACAAAGAAGCACCGCTCATTATCCCTAAGTAAATACCAGTTTGGTTGTACATTTGGATCCTAGTTTGTTAGTATTTGGGTTGAGATAATAGGTCGCAGCTTTCAATGTTCAGGGATTAAGGCAAACCTTACCACCCTACTACATTCTTTGGAAGAACGTAATTATATGCATAATATCTTGTTCATGGTAACTATTATTATTTTCGACTTTTTTACTCATTCCACAGTTAAATACAATATAAATCAAATTCACGCAGCACTATATATCCCCAATTTATATAAGCTTGTACCTTCGTAGCGTTAGTAAATAATTGGTGTGGACCGTTGCCTTCCAACCTGCTGACCTACAGCTTCAAATCCCGCCACGTACCCATCTGTTTTCGAATTTCCGAAATTATAAGTTTATCCGATGCTCTTACGGCGAAGGAAAAACATCGTGAGGAAACCTGCACACGCTTACGAAGAGCTTCAAAGGTTGTGCGTGAAGTCAGGCAATGCACACTGAGCCGGCGTGAACGACCAAGGCCTATACATCCTTTCCATTACGGGTAGGCTCGTGTCCACAGATTTCCCAATAAAGGAGAAGGGGCGAGCCGCGTTTAAAGTGCGACAAATGTAAGCTCAACGAGCATACACTGGCTGCCAGTTTACGCTCTGTGAGACGAGTCAAGACGCACGAATATTAAAAGAAATTACCGTTTTTTCCAAAATGCCACCCTGTGCAATTGTAACATGCCATCATCGCAATGAATCAGTAAATTTACCAAGAAATATAATAACTTTTCACAGGTAAGAACCGAAATGAAATTGCGACACCGGGATTGCCTATAAACTTGGCGGCTTGTCCTGTCTAATTGTATATTCGGATCTCTGTGCTCGTGTCCCTCGGTGGGGACGTATAATGAGCTGAGATGATGATGATTCGTTTCGAAATAAGGGATAAACATGCTTACTCGTACATGGTTATTTTGTAAACAGACATTATATACATAGAAACACCCCGACTAATACAGACATGTTTATAATGCATTAATCGAACCCGGAACGTTTGGTGTACTAAACCGACTTCTCAATCATTACACCACACGGGTCGTCCCATATTAAGAACTTGGTAGACCACGGGCGAAATTGCGAACATTTGTTGATAAATGCCAAGTTATATTTACTAAAAGCACAACATGGCGCATTAAGCCGGCACTCGCCAGCGTACACAAACATGCGTAATTATTAAGGGTTGTTTGTAAAGTTTAGAATCGTGGATCCTTTATGTAATTACATATTAACGAGTGAATTAACAAAGTGGTTTTGTGCAATTTACTATTTCCAAAACATTACTTTGTTACATGTTAATATTTGTGTCATACATATATTGTATTAATATTCATGTTATTACTAATTACTAAATGACTAAGCTTTTAAGCAGCGGTAAGTGTCTTGAATTTACCGTCTTTACGTTATCAGCTCTTCACCTACGCAATGGAAGATGCCTTTCTCCTGGAAGGTGATGGATTTGGCATCAACATAAACGGTGAACACATCACTCACCTTCGATTTGCCGACGATATTGTAGTCATGGCAGAATCGTTGGAAGATCACAATACTCGTGGACCACAATCGAGTTTCCGAACAGGTGGGTTTAAAGATGAGCATGGACAGGACGAAAATTATGTCAAATAGCCATGTAGCATCCATTCTATTTCAATCGGGGGCTCGGTTCTTGAAGTTGTCAACAGTTACGTCTAGCTAGGACAAACGGTCGAATTAGGAAAGTCCAACTTCGAGAAAGAGGTCGATCGAAGAATCCAACTCGACTGGGCAGCGTTCGAGAAGTTACAGAGTATTTTCGCGTCCAATACGAGTATACCTCAATGTCTAAAGACAAAAGTTTTCGACCAGAGCGTATTACCAGTGATGACATGCATTAATACATGCAGTGAGAAAATATAGGCTAATAGATTGATTGTATAACAAAAGAAAGGGAAAACAACGTCTAGGGAATTACATAGAGTACTTAAAATTACTAGTAGCAAATTATACTATGCAATTTCAACTCATACTAAATGCATTGACGACCCATTCGGTGTTGCGGTTGAGACGTCGGCTGCAACACCAAAGGTTCCGAGTTCGATTCCCGGGCAGTACAAACATTTGTGTGCATGAACATGTCTGTTTGTAATGGTCCGGGTGTTTTCTACGCAATAATATGTATGTATTTACAAAAAATATATATAAGTATGTTTATCCGTTGTTTAGTACCCATAATACAGGCTCCACGCTTAAATTGGGGCTAGATGGCGCTGTGTGAATATCAGTGGATATTTATTTATAAAAACATGCAGTGAGAAAATATAGGCTAACACTCGTAGATTGATTTTATAACAAAAAAAGCAAAAACAAAGTCTAGGCAAGTACATAGAGTAAAAATAACTAGCATCAAATTATACTATGCAATTCCAACGCATACTAAATTCATTCTAGATGGAACTTGTCGCATTGAATTTATGCATTCGATTACTAAAAGATTACGTGCACGACAACTTTTAAAACAGTTATCGTTCCTCTGGCTGGGGTTACTTCGAAGCACGCTCACTCCGGTGCATAAATGAAAGATAAACACAAACTCAGATGCATTAGCCATGCACTTATCTTCGCCGTCTAAGGATTTTATTCAATCTGTACTGCAACGTGCAATGTCTGCTGAATTATTCCACTATGCAGTTTAGTCAACGTGCAATGTCTGCTGAGTTATTCCACTATGCAGTTTAGTCAACGTGCAATGTCTGCTGAGTTATTCCACTATGCAGTTTAGTCAACGTGCAATGTCTGCTGAGTTATTCCACTATGCAGTTTAGTCAACGTGCAATGTCTGCTGAGTTATTCCACTATGCAGTTTAGTCAACGTGCAATGTCTGCTGAGTTATTCCACTATGCAGTTTAGTCAACGTGCAATGTCTGCTGAGTTATTCCACTATGCATTTAGTCAACGTGCAATGTCTGCTGAGTTATTCCACTATGCAGTTTAGTCAACGTGCAATGTCTGCTGAGTTATTCCACTATGCAGTTTAGTCAACGTGCAATGTCTGCTGACTTATTCCACTATGCAGTTTAGTCAACGTGCAATGTCTGCTGAGTTATTCCACTATGCAGTTTAGTCAACGTGCAATGTCTGCTGAGTTATTCCACTATGCAGTTTAGTCAATAAAGTAATAAACAATAGTACCTACCTAAAGTCAGTAAGCCCAAATATGTGACCACATGGTCACATATATGTGACCACATGGTCACAAATATGTGACCACATGGTCACAAATATGTGACCACATAGTCACATATTTGGGCGGTTCCATGTTTATCTGATATTGAACAATATTTGACCAACTAATTTACGACGAACAGGAGGTGGGTTGGTGGGTTACGACCCAATCTCTCTATAGCTATCCCGTGCGGTAAGGTCTGTGCCATGCAGTTGGCCGTTATAGGCTGAGAAATCGAACACGTGAATGGGGCATAATTAATGAGACATACACACAGACCACCTAGCCCCAAAACAAGCAAGTAGCTCTTCCTTTGTTAAGAAATACAATGAAGACTTATCTTCATTGACTAACATTACAAAGAGCAATTATTTATATTTCAAACTCCACTCTTTTACGTCAAAAAACTGGACCCATTTAAAAAATCTTTTAGCAAATAAAAGTACAACATTTCCACTTAAAATTAAGTCATCATGGCACCATTGACATATATGCAAACTATACAATTTAACTCGCAATATTACTCGATTGTAAATGTACGGGGAAACAGTTGTCATCGCAACTGCCATCATGGAAAAAAAACATAATTGTTTAATAATAGAAAGTGCTACAAGCGACCTAGCCTTTATTGATAGACTGAAGTACTCTTTATGAAATAGGGCAGCAATTTCACGGTATCTAGCAACTAGTGTGTTACTATGGAATTATGGCTTTTATAAATATAAAAAGCCATTGCCGAGTTTCTTACTGGGGTCAGTTTGGGAGCGTATTACGTTAAGGAATTTTTGAAAATTTGATGAACAGGATGGTCACGACGATCATCTTATGGTAAGTGATACGCCTGACCATGACAGAGCGGCATTGAATAAGACCAAAAACTGATAGACAGTTATTATTCTCCATCAACGCCGCACTGCGCTCGACACAGATGTTAGGTCTCATATACATGGTAATTTTACTAGCTACAGCTCCCTCATTCCAAAACACAGAAGTGCATAACCCTCCTATTTCCCGGGACGATATCTGGCACTACGGTGGTACCTTCCTAGACGATTCAGTACGGAATCTACCACCTAGTAAATCTAAGGCTATACAAGAGTACTGAACCTGAAGTGTCAGAAAACCTTGTATAAGTTTGCAAAGGAAGGCGACACGTAACGTGCCGGTAACGCGAATAACTGGTTTTTGTAAAGACGCACTTAATGGGTATAGGCCTTTCCTTTGTTTCAAGCCAGCTTTTTTCGCCTATAAATTTAAATACATTAATAAATCAAGTTCCTACCTAACCCAACCTTATCTAACCAGTAATATATTATTAATTACTCGTAGATGAATTTCGTTAGGAGATAAAAAAAACCTTTGAACCTAATATCAGTACGGATCAAAAAACTATTAGGTATGTTAGATTTAATAATTAAGTTTTAATAATCTTACTGATTTTTTAATGAGCTGATGATGATTAATCTTATTGAAAATCATGCAATCAATAAACTTATTATCACGATCAACATACGTCATCCGAATACAAGCCAAACGAAATGTCTTCTTAATCTTAACTTTTGTACCTTTAGTTATTGAGGAACAAAAAAATAACGTTTCAAGGTCATCGTGGTGTTATAAAACTATAAATACGACGACAGGCTAACTATGTAGATAACATAAAAAGTTTTGTATCAAAGTCCAGGAGTTCTGTACCCGTCATGTTATGTTTGCACCTACTTCAAAAAATAACTATCCGAGACATCTCACTTCAAGAAATATTTTAAGAATTTGTCCAATAAGACTTCATTAAACTAATGATCATCAACACACCGAGTGGCGTGTACAGAGATTATGAATAGGGTATGCAAAACGAGTGCACACTATTTGCAAAAACAAATAAATAATTTACATTTTTGTCAAAATGAGTGCTGTTGATGATAACAGATCGCCTTTTGTTTCAGATCTGTAATGGGAAATGGGCTAATAAGTGGGAATCGTTCAATATGTATGCGATTTTCCGGGTTGTCTGGACGCACAGGGTATGCACTGGTTATTTGCATATATGGAGTGCACGCCACTGAACACACCATCTGTCTCACAATCCACAGCTGTGCCTCAGCATTACGCACAAGCCGCTACAGCATCGAGCCCTCAAATCACCAAACGCACATAAATCAATAACTTTAATTAGGTAGCCAACCCAATTAAAACTGCATCATTATAGATCGGAGTCGACCCTGACTTTATTCCCGTTGCACCCGCGCTCGTGACTATTTAAAAGCATCGACCTAAGTTTTCTCGATTGCACTTTGTTTTTATGTCTATCACAACTAATTACAGATTATAAGTGAAATGTTATGCCAATTGGAGTGAAGACTGCGTCATGGCAAGTATAGCGAAGGACACTCTTCGGCCCGATGGACCGATGACTTGCGAAAGGTGGAGGCTGGATGTGAAATTGCGTCATATATCCCGGTGGACCGGGATATATGACGCAAAATGGGGGAGACCTATGTCCAGCATTGGACTATGATAGGTTGAAGAGAGAAGTGGAATGTTAAACATTATTATTGCCCCCTAATAATAATAAGGAGATTCGAAATAAGGTCATCTGACAGATTTTTTATATCAATTTTGTTGTATCCCACCACTGGATAGACTGACACTGTTCAGTGTAACTGATGTAAGTATTTTAAAAATGAATGCATGGAAATCATGAATTTGTACCCTAACATTACCAACTGCTTCATATAATACCTATATGAATGAAAACTTATAAAAACCCAGAATAGTATTAAGCACAACTCAATTTAAGCCGAGCTTGTACTACGAAACACGAATATCAGCCAACCGTTACAGTAAACGTTTGTACATTTTTGCGAAAAAATACACAGAAAGCATCCAGACGGATTTAAGCAGATTTGCCAATACACACCAATCACTGAACCCATAGGGATCGAACCTCAAGCTTTTTGGTATGGAATCAGCGTTAACAACCACTAAGTCCAATTGGTCGTCGCTAATTTATAAGTCAAAGATTGCACAAAGCTCGAATAATCATTTGAACGGGAAAAACGCAAAAACAAAAAACCCTTTTGTTTCCGGGACTTAATTCCCGCCATTCGATACTCATATCGACTTTTACGTCAAATTCAAGATGTCCGCTCACGATGCCACCATCCCATGGGGTCGCAAACTATCGCATGGTGTTTACTCGCGAAGACCATGACCTTCGCACAGCCCGCTAATGCTCATAAAGACCTCGAATTCGGCGCTTACCGCCCGCACGCGCCAGTCTTGCCCCGACCGCCGTCGCGACACCACGTACATTCCAACCGACCACCGCAACAACAATCGGAAAAGTTCAACAGTTCCAAGTGTCTTGTGTTGTATGATGTAGCGTGCTGTGTTCCGGTGTTATGGTGGACACACCGATGGCGCGATTGAGGTAAATATTTACACATCGAACCCACGACAGTGTTTCTTTAGTTCAATTGACGATTTGTCGCACCCTTACGCCGGTGCATGCTGTCGAGAACATCGGAAACAATTGAAAAGCGCGCGTATTGAAAGGCGGCGCCGGCTGCATAAAAACAAACACTGCGAATTGGAGCGCGTTTAAATTTTCAGCGACGCGCTGCGATAGTGGGGAGGTTGGATACATATTGTGACATTATATTAATACTGTATCGCGGAGTGATATAAATTAGTTTTGCATTTTATGCCCGAGGGCTAGACGTCCTTACGTAAGCTGTTCGCCCCTTATGTAACTGCCGGTTCGGCCCAAACTTCATCTTCCGAATTCAATTTTAGCGAATATTGAATTTCAATATACATGCTACACATTCTGGTTTGGAATTGAAAAGAATGTCCCTATTGGAACTATGCAGTAACTACTTTTACATTTGATTTTCCTCAATAGGAAAACCTTTGTTGGCGCGAGCAATGAGGGGAATTGTTTCGTTGCGAAAATACTTGTGAACCGCTTACGAAAACATCGGGTAAACAGTCGTACAGTCTATGAAACAAACTTTTTTTCATGTCATTAAATCCACGAAACGGTCAGTTTACTGGTGAGTTGGTAAGCAATAAGCCTATGACAAATGCAGTGCCAAAGGAAATTAATAATCTGAGGCAGTCATGCAATTCCGTCAACACTACCCTGCGCTATCACCCGAGATGACAGATGTTAGGTCACTTACACCGGTAATTTTACTAGCTACAGTACCCTCACCCCGAAACACAAGAGTGCATAAAACACCTATTTTCCAGGACGATATCTGGCACTGCGGTGGTACCTACTTAGACGACTCTGTACGAAATCTACCGCTTAGTACCCATACATATTGAAAGCTTCCCCCGCGAGGGAGGTTAGCCGACACGCAGTGCAAGCGACTTAATGGAGTCTAATGCAACCGATGCGCCCTTGATTGCTTTCCTCAGTAGCATTATCAATGAACTAAGCAAATTGCATTCAATACACGATCTGTTTAAGATGATACATTTGTAGGACACGCTAGCCAATGCACCTAACATTTAGGTCGAAGCGTTCATTGTATTTGAAATGAATGAACAAATGCACTAAAATTATGGCATTTTAATAACATTTAAATTTAAGTATTCAATAGCACTAAGAGCGTCGGTGGCTCAGTGGTGTGGACTGTCGCCTTCCCACCGGGAGGGCTGAGGTTCAAATCCCGACACGTACCAATGTATTTTCGAATTTTCGAAAATATATGTACGTTACCCGACGCTCTTACGGTGAAGGAAAACATCGTGAGGAAACCTTCATGCACGCCTGCGAAGAGATTCGAAGGTTGTGTGTGAAGTCGTCCAATCTACACTGGGCCCGCGTGGACGACTAAGGCCTAATCACCCTATACGGGTAGGCTCGTGCCCCTCGGTGGGGACGTTTAATGAGCTGATGATGATGATTCAATAGCACTAAAACTGTAGCATATGTTTTTGGATCCATATTCTTTATCTATTTTTGTATCATCTCATCATACATTTTATAAAACACAACTACAACAATACAAAAATTCGGGGCTATGTTGCTAAAGAATTTTATAAAAATATGACATGGGATCTGAACATATCGACGTCTATACACAAAGACCAAAAAATATATAAATTCATAAATAAATACCCAAAAAAGCATAACCAAACCTGTGGTAACAAACCTAATATTTACAACATACCTATTATGAAAAATACAAGCAAATTTATGTAAAAAATACATATTTAGCATTGTAAGTAATAATTTCAAATAATATAATTTACTAGCAACGCGCCGCAGATTCACCGATTCGGGAATATTATATTATAGCCTGTGTAATGTTGTACATTAAACATATTGTTGTGAAGTTTCATCAAAATCCATTCAGCCGTTAACACACAAACTTTCGCCTTCATAATATTAGTGTGATTGTAAAGACATCATTTAAATCTTAACATGTTATTTCTACATCTTAATCAATTCCATCATCAATATAGAAAGGTATGAAAACGGGAGACGTGAGCATAGTCTTCAATATGTAATGCAAGCAGATCATCTGACCGCTGACGCGTTGATTAAATGACTGACCTATAAACGGGAAACATTTAAATTGAAGTAGAGTAACATACAAGCCTTTAAGGTTATATTTAAAAGCACAGACCTTTCTACAGAACATAGACCTGGCGAGATGGGTTCCTAACCAATCACGTAAGCAATAATGCTAATAGGCGGGATTAACAGTGTATCTTACTAGGCTTATAATACTATTATGATTTTTGTGTCTATTATAATAACATTATATACAAGTATATTATAATTAAATATTAGTTAAGATTACACTGTCAACTTAGGTACGGGACTGCTGCCAACAAACTGTTTTACAGTTTGGCAGATGGTAATTATTATTCTTTTTTTTAAATAAATAAACAATAATAAAAAAGATTCCTTTCCTACCGGAAAATGGACTGATTTTTCGGTCACCCATCCAATGGCCCACCATTGCGATGGTTGCTTAACTTCCACAATTGTCTATCAAATGCGCTAACCGCCACGCAATCGAACGCAGACGAACAATACTAGACATTGTACACACGAGTACAAAATTAGTTAATGCATTACTATTCTCCTACTATCTATAATTTGTATGGAACAATAGTATTTGTTTCCGTTCCAATAAATTTGACCACCGCTAAGTACAATGGTTGGCACGTCCGATATTACGCCGAAAAGTTCCCGGATCGAGTTGGTACTTACTCGACAACATAAACAATTGTGTACATGAACATTGAACATATTATGTGTTGGTTCAGTCTTGCATTTTTTATGTTGATACATATACATAGGTATACATACTACTCGGCAATATTAACTAAGTTAAATCAAGAAAAGACTTTGTGATGATAAGTTACATCTGTCACCTATTTATAATAAGCTGGTTAAAATGTACAACTTTGGAGGCCTCTCTGTTTCTCAAGCAAAGTGTTTATTGACAAAAAAGTTGCTGAAATGGAATTATAATGAGGTGGAAGACCTGCTAAAGCCTGTTAATTACTCTACTACACACACAATCCATTCACACACATACACACACTCACACACACACACTACACCTACACATTCTCATTTACACACACATCTACTTGCACGTTGCCCATTTTGTTCCTTAATAATAATTTTAAATAAATTTTAATAAAAATAATTATTTACATCTAATGAATAATTATGATAACTTATGTCTAAAATTAATTTTCAATTTAATTTAAATTTGTAATTAAATTAAAAATAAGTTTTGATAATTCATAATCTACACTGGATCTCGGTGCACTTTATAAGAATGATGTAATGTGAGCACTAGCTCAAAATGTTATTTTTGGAAATCGTTTGATGTTCCTCACAGGACAGGCTTAGCCTAGTGTAGGGGGACCAGGGTAAACCTTTATTAATTGTTATGTTCTTTTCAATAAATAAATTTATTATTATTATTTACCTGCAAAACTTGAGAGATCTAGAAAAAAAAGAATCAGGACACGAATAAGTAACATACTCAAAAGAAATCGCGTAATCGATAGCCAAAAACATTCAGTAACTATACTAACCCTGTGAGTCCCGCGT